>VWPU01011377.1:0-109912 GCA_013398955.1 Callaeas wilsoni
GGCCCGGGCCCGGCTCGGCCCCACGGGCGGCTGCGGCGCCTCCCGCCGCCCCGGTCCCGCTCAGCTCACCGGGCCGCGCCGTGCGAGGCTGCGAGGAGGAGGCGACGGCACTGGAGCGACCGGGCGGCCGGGGAAGGGGTTGCGCAGCAGCAGCAGCTGCTCCCGCGAACGGGAAGAGACGGGAGACAAACGGTGGCGGAAAGCGCTCCGCCAGCGCGGCTCCTGCCCTCGGGAGGCACACGGCGGCAGCCCGGGCCTCCCGGGCGTCCCGCCGGCGACCTTTGGCGGCGGCTGGGCCACCCCTACTGTCGCGGAAACGAGAGCAACGCCCGCGGCAGCCTGCGCCGCGCCGACCCCTGAGGCTGGCACGTCCTCTTCTCTCCTGACTGGCAGAGATGGAGCGGGGTGGGGTCAGCGCCGGCGGCAAGCTGTGACCAGGAGGAAGAGAGGCGGAGGGAATTAATGTTGAGGGAATGAACGAAAACTTTTCAATGGGCGCTGGGACAGAAACTGCGTTCCCTCAGGCCCGAGGAATAAACCCAAACCCAGAGATAGTACTCTCACAGAGCGAGGCCAGGGACATCGCAGCGACCGCCAGCCGTCACCTGCTAGTCTGGGTGTCCTCAGCAGCCCCCGATTATCCTAATGTGCAGCAAGAGAAAGGAGGAAACATTAAATGAAATGGGGCGCGGGAGTGAAGTGCACTTATGAATCGGTGTAGGAAATTGCTGCACATCACGCGGGGCTCCATGGAAGGAAGGGCGGCACGGCGGCCCTTGGCCGGTGAGCGTCTCAGCCGCGGTAGCCCAGAGAAACGAGCTGGCGACTTCCATCCATGGGGCGTCTTTTGCACCTCAGTGGGGTTTTGGTCTCTTGCGGTACACTTGAGTTCACTGGCAGCTGATACGTTCTTGTATCAGCCGACAATCTGCTAATGATGGTTGCTGCGCTTCAGACACAGGAAGGGAACAATTTTAAAGTGATGTGAGAGGAAGAAAGGCTGGAAGATTGCTGAGGAAAATTAAATTAGAGTCTGTTCACTTGTTTGCCTGTCGAGGTGATTTGGAACACTGAAACCTCTATCTCAGGGTTTTTCCTATATTTATGATATATAATTTCTGTTATCTCTCTTGTATTTCAATGCACAATCCCTGCAGGTCAAGACAAACTTATATTGTCAGGTAGCTGTTTTGGATAATGTAGGACTCACAGTAAGTTCTGGGCTCCCATGGAGACTACTACCTCTTTTTTTCCAGTGCTCTCATTTACCTGATCTTTTCACTAATATTTGCTCTTCACTACCCTATTATTATTATTTCTCCCCTATTATTACAGAATATAGTGTAAGAATAGAATTATTTACTTGGGGTTTTTTTTTGTTTGTTTGTTTTTTGTTTTGTTTTGTTTTATATTTACTTGAGAGAGTTATTCAATTCTTGCTATTTGCAGTCCTGTTCATGTGAAAAGTTTTCAAACAACAGTGTGACACAAATGTTTTAAATAACAGTGTAAAAACATTCATTCAGAAAGCCGTATTATTTTTGGTAATTACAGCAAACTAAATTCCTTTATACTTGTTTGTGCTTAAACAGTGTAATTGGATGTGGTGAGTTCAAAAAAACCCCAAAACCTGAACCAACAAACAACCCTGTGCTACAATGAACCGTATTCTTATCTTACCATTTTCCTATTCAATGGTCAGAAAAGCTGTTAGTTTTATTTTTGGAGGAGAGGATTTTTAGGTGCTTTTTCAGTGATTATAACATGAGATTACAACATGAGATGTTGTGCTAATTGCTACTATTTCTTGGTGTAGACCCAGTAAAGAAAGTTAAAAGCAGGATGCTCCCAATAATTAAATTCTATTTTACTCTGCCATGATTGTACAGTAATTACATGTAGAAGAAACCAACTGTTATTTTCAAATAATTTATAGTGTGCTACAGTATGCTCAAATTAGACTAGAAGGACTATTAGAAAAAGCAATATTTATCAGTCATAAAGAATTGCAGCTTATGAGGCACTTTTTAGCAAGCTTAATTGAAAAAGCTATAGAGCAACACAGAAATAGATGAATAGAAGAAATAAAATACAGATTAAAACAACTAATTTAAGACATTTTAGACCTCAACTTCTGACATAAAATAATGTTGAAAATGCTAGGAGAGAGATATTTTAAATTTTTTTCATCTCATTTGCTTCAGTTTAAGTAGGATGTAGGGTTGGACTACTTGAATTTAATGGAATCCCACAGATAAGGAGAAATAGTCGTGAAGGTGGCACTGGGGGTAAGAAATGAAAAGAACTGTATGGCTCACGTCAGAGCAACAGCAAATGGAATGAGAAAAATGAAACTTTGCTACTGGCTATGAGCTTATATTCAGAGCCGTTCAGCTGTACTGTGTGGTTGACTGTATTGATTATCTTATAGACTGTGTTTGTCTATCACAGGACAGCTGGATTGTGCAAGGCTAGAGAGGATGAATTAAGGAAGTTAATGGATATTGCTTTGTGCTGTGGCTTTGGGACTCATGACAGGCTGATGCAGTAGTTAATTCCGAGGCAGTCTGTATGTGAAATGCCTTTTGCTGGGATAGGCCCTTAAGTCTATGGTGGGAGTTCAAGGATCAGTGCCAAACTAACACAGTAAGTCAGAAACCAGAGAGTTCTTTGCTGTTCTGAGGAACTGATCGTGGAGACTGCTTTGAAGGTCTGTGCAGTGGGTCACTGAGCACTGATGCACCCTGCAGGGCTGTAGTGACTTGTGCCTACACAGTGGCTCATTCTATTTTCGTGTCCATGGCAATGGAGAGTGTATCCAGCTCACAGGTACTCTGTGAGAACCTCTCAAGTCGTCATGTATTCCAATAATCACACTGATACCTATATAACTTGAGCCAAAGTTACAAGATGCCTATACAGCTTGAATTATAAGATACCAGTATAACCTGAATCATAACTCTCTATATCTATGCCAAAGTTACAAGATGCCTATTGCCCCTGGATCATATCTTTCTATACAATGTAATAGCCACTATATGGTTAACTAGTCACTTAATGCTTAAATAAATGGAAACTCGCCAGGTGAATAATCGCAAAAATAGACGAGTATAACTCTATTGGGAAGCAGCAGGATGTACCTATGAAAAATTGGCAAATGTAAAGCCAGTTAGCCACAAAATGGAGAATTTAGACTGGTTAGATCCAGAAAGACCAAGGAACACTGGAACTGCGCGTGCTCCAAAGACAAAGGTGGAAATTTCAGATGTGAGGAAGACGTTGAGCCTTCATCGAAGAAGACCCCCAAGACCACCTAAATTGGGGAAGCGCAAGCACAGTCCAGAAGAATTATTTATAACTATGAGATAAAGTTATGTAAATTAGTTCCAGCGCATATATGATGATATTAGAGTGGCACAGCAATATTAAGCAATAATTACTGTATGAATAAACCACAGCACATGGCAAGGGTGGGTGAGTTAGGTGGAGATATCCCCCTCACCACCAGCGCTGCAATAAAATAATACCTGCTCTATAGACATGGGTCTATGGAGATTCCCAGCCTTTTTCGGACATCAACACCAGGAACATGTCATTTCTATTCCAATTGGGTTGATACGACTGCCTAGGGGAAGGGATGACCTAATTGTCATTCCTGTAGAGTTTCTTTCTCTACCAAAATACGTCAATACAAGAAGTTACATTTTCTGCAGCTATTCGGTAGTGCACTAGTGACTACCCAAGGCATTAACCCAGTCTGTAATCCCTGGTTCTTCAACCCATTAGGCAGCTCCATTATGTGGGGTCATCTCCAAGACCTGCATATCTATTACTTGATCATGTGTTCTGGAGGGAAATATCTTAGAAAATGGCCAGAGGGGGAGCATTAGGAGAAAGGAATGAAGAAATAGAAATTGTTTGGTAGAACTTTTGGGACTTGAGACTGAGCACAGAAGGAAAATCATGGTTGCCATTACCTGTAGGGGTTTTTTTGTTTGGTTTTTTCTGAGTTTTTGTTCGGTTGGTTGTTTGTTGTTTTTTTCTTCCCCCACCCCTTTTTTTTTTTTTTTCATTTCTAAGCAGCTTGCATATTTGAACAGCATTGTATCAGGAGAAGCCCAATGAGCAACACTGGCCTCTTTCACCCTTCACTATAGGATTAATTGTTGGATAAACTTTGTTAACACTAGGCACTACAGTAACCATAAACCATAACATTTTTATACTGTATGGAGATAATTATCTTTTTTGGATATTATGGATATTATTATCTTATTGAGAATACAGCCTGTCTTTCAATTCATCACATTGTTGAAAAGCTTTTACTATTACAGAGTAAATTTTAAGAAAATGACATTTCATTCCCTTTTACTTGAAGATAATGGTTTATGTTTGATTTGTAAATCTTGTCATACTCCTATAAGAAATGTAAAGTCTATACTGAATATCCATCATTTAACAAAACATTTGCTTTGCTTTGCCTTTGCTTCTTTTTGAAAAATAATCAGATCCATCTAAAATTGTGATGATAGGCTGGATTATAACTAAGGAAAACGATTAGATCTATAGGACTAGATCTAATAAAGTAATTATTAATATAGTTTTCTTAATTTGCGGTTGCTTATTCCCTGGAATGGAATGCAGAGCTATGTTAAATGTAGGGATCCTTTCTGTGCTTCAGAATCCTGCTGGTCAAAGAATGCTGCTATCTTGAGAGAGGATAAAGGAAAACATAAAAACCCATGTACTGCAAATATAGTAAGTCACTGAACTTTAATGCTTATCAGCTGTTGAGAGCTAGTTCCTAGAAGTGAAACTACTACAGAAAAGAGATTTATCCCACCTTTCCCTTAACCTAGGAGAACATACTCGTTATCCAGCTGAAAATAAAAGCACTGGGGTTTTTTTCTCTGTAGTGGCATGGTTTCAAAGAATTTGTGATCTATAGGAATATACAGGATGGAGAAAAACATGTCTGTGCCCAAAGAATTGTGGAGCTTACATCAGGAAGGGAATTTCAGGGATCTTCAAGGACGAACTTTAATGTTTTTCACTAAACAGACATAAAATTGCACTGACAACCCTTTGAAGTGGGTTTTGTACTATGTTATGTTTAGTTTGTGTAAATAACACCATTAAGCCAGTAATTGTAAATTTTGATCAAGGCTTTTGATTAAGTTGGTTCAGTTTAGTTTTCAGTAAAGAAAAGCAAAAATATGTCTTCAACTAAAGTGCTTGACTTCTAAAGTAAGCTTAGATAAGCTAAAGAAATTCAGCCAATCTCAACTGCTCAAGAATTTGGAGAAGATACCTGAAATTGAAGTTGAATTTCTTTAAAAACCCAAGAATTTATATTCAAACAAGGATAATACTTTCAGAAATAATGTTAGAATGAAATGGATAGTTACTTGAAACAGTATGTTCAACAGACCTTCAAGGAATGGAAAAAAACCAGAAAGGAATCAAAAAATACTGATCAGCAGATAACATCTTATTTTAGAATGTGGAATAGCAATTGAAACTGCTTAAATTGCAGCTGGATTAGAACTTGCAAAGAATATTAACTTTATAACCTTGGCTGTTAGAGATTTGGAAAATGGATGAAATTCAGGTGAATAATATACAGGGTTATGCACTTTGAGATTGCTGGCAAGAATTTCTTCTGTCAGGTGGTGACTCATCAATTGCAAGCAATAAAGAGGTTAAGTAATGGAGTATATTAATTGATCACAGGATGTCTGTGCATTGACTGTGTGATGTAGCTCTGAAAAGACTAATTCTGCCCTGCACTGTGGGTGTTTTTCCAGTACATGCAGGTGAATATCAATACTCTGGTAATTTTTAATTTGAAATAATACAGACAGTGATAATAATAATTTTTTTAAAAAATTAATTTGAGCTAGAGTAGACACAAAGAAAAATACTAAAGTGATAAAAATGGACAGAGCCTGCTTTATAGGAAAACAGAAATGGCTTTGCTTACTCAGTTCAGCAAAACAAATGCTGTGAAAAGTTTTTCTTGATAGGTCATCACTGAGGAAATAAAATATTATTGCAGCCTTATATAACTTAGCAAATGTATACAAAAAAACCCCACAAATACATTGGCCAATAAGAAATATAGTTGTTGAAAAGTTGTAGTTGTACTACCAGGGAGATAATTGTAAAAGCTTCCTAAGAAAATTATTGGAGAAAAAAACCACCAACTAACTTGAAGTAGAGCTGTATGATATGGAGTTTACCGAAACTGGTGGCGGCACTTTTATTTTTAATTTTACACTTTCTGTGAAAAGAAGATTATCGTTGGTAATTTGCTACCTCATGACTCTGTCTCTGTATTCTTAGTCCTGATTTCCTTTCCAAAGAGAGGCACTGCCTTGTCAGTGCTTAATATGTATATACGGATAATATTTCCTCAGTAGTGTAAAAATATCTTTTATATCCTTCAGAGGGAATATAAAGGAATTCAGGTTTTTTTCAATGCTGCTGTCATTCAAACATTTTGAACAGCTCTGCACAGTAATTTCTATTTGATGAAGTTTAATCTTTCATAACACTCCAGCATCATCCGCTGTTTTACCATTGTCTAAATTAAAACTTTATAATTTTTTTTATTGCAGCATTATATGAAGCAGTCTGAAATGCATTTATTTTCTAGAATTATCAATTTAATTTTTCAATAGGAATGAGTAGAAAAGAGTGACAATTTCTTTCGGTCATTAGTGCTAATACCTACATGTACCAGGCTTATTCTTAGGTTGAGATATAAAGAAATTAACTATAGAATGGTTTGGAGTGAAAAGGACCTTAGAGATCATCTGGTTCCAAACTCTTCTGCCATGGGCAGGGACATCTCCCACAAGACTAAGTTGCTCAAAGCCCCATCCATCCTGGCCTTGAACACTCCCAGATGTGGGACATCCACAAAGTCTCTGGGCAACCTGTTCCAGTGTTTCACAATCCTCACTGTGAATAATGTCTTCCTAATATCTGATCTAAACCTGCCCTCTTTCAGTCTTTAACTGTTACTCTTGTCCTATTGCTACTTGTTCTTCTAAAAAGTCCCTCTCCAGCTCTCTTGTAGGCCGCCCGCTTTAGGCACTGGAGGATGCTATAAAGTCTCCCTGGAGCCATCTCTTCTCCAGGCTGAACAGCCCCAACTCTCTCATCCTGTCTTCATAGCTGAGGTACTCCAGAAGTCCGATCATCTTAGCTCTGAACTCATTCCAACAGAAAATCTTTCCTGTGCTGGGACCCCAGAGCTGATGCAGCACTGCAGGTGGGGTCTTACCAGAGCAGAGCGGAGGGGCAGAATCCCCTCCCTGGCCCTGCCGGCCGCGCTGCTTTGGATGCAGCCCAGGACATGTTTGGCTTTTTGGGCTGCAAGTGCACATTACTGGGTCTTTTCCAGCTTCTTGCCTGGTTACTATCCTGTTAAACTGAAAATTGTTTTGAGTTTAGCTTTTAAGTAGTGTTTGTCTTTTATGTATGCCTAATGTATTTAATCCTATGCCTTACAAATATTAAATAGAGAGTAAGTAGAGAGAATTATTAATTTGTCTGATTGCTGAAGAAAACAACATAATCCGTTTTTGATTTTAGAAGACAGTCGAGCTTAAAGAATCACATTATCCTTGAGAACAGATCAAAATATTAATTTCATATGACGTGTTTGAGTGGATATACACTGTGAACAAAGTATTTTTGTAGAAATAATGATTTCCACAGATTTTTCTGTTATATTAAATTCTCTTTTTCTTTCCTTTTAATGAAGTTCTGAACTCTCTTTATTCTGTGAAGTTGCTGGAACTTAGCAGATAAAAATCTTGGTACATAATAAATCAATAGGCAATCAATTAATCTCTAAATTACTCTGGAATTGCCTGTTTATGTATGTGTTCCAGTTTCAGTTATGTAATTAAAATATTTAATAATGAAAAACTTACTTGTCTTACACTCAGAGGACGGTATCCTCATTCAGATACCAATTTCAGCTGAGGACATGAAGAATTTTGAGATAATTTCTAGCTTTACTTTTTGAAAATTATTTGTTTCACAGTTTCTGAGTTGAGAATCGTGGTCTGACAAATTCTATGTTGCACTTGCTGTTTGCAATTTGATGGCATACGAAAATGAAAATGGAGATGTTTGAAGCTTTATAACATGAGACTGTGTTCAAATACTCTTTTGTTGTAGTTGAAAGAACCTCCTACACTCATCCTTGATGATGCATAATATTTTCATTATTACTGAAACATGACGCCTAGGAATTCTCCTGACAGATCTCATAGAGATCCAAAATTCTTCTCATATAGTAAGCTAAGATATGAAATATAATATGATGCTATGGTAAATAGTGTTTTCACTTTAGTTATTTTTCTGTTACCAGATTCTACATAAATTGTTACCTCACTGCTTTTGCCGTGGAAGTCCTTCTCTAATCCTTGAATGTAAACTCTGGTTTTATCCCAACAAACAGGCCTGTTAAAGTAACCATTTCAATTGCCAAAGCTAAGTACTGATGGGCTGGAAGGAAGCTCTCTGCTTTACCTGTTCTTCTTGCAGAGTGAGATTCCTTAAAATGTTCTTTGTTCCAGCACTGATCAGGATGCAGCCAAAGCTCTCAGTAAGAACAACCAGCCATGTAGCCATGACTCTGAACTCCAGTTAGAAGCAGTAATGCCCCAAACTAACACAGTAGTTGCTTTTATGCTCTTTGTCATGGTTTAGTCACACTCCCGCTTCAGGCTTAAGCCATAGGACAAATGTTTAAGGAAAAAGCTGTGTAGCCCACAGCTATGTGTGTTGCTATTTTCTCAGTAAGACATTAGGCTTAAATATTTTTTAAAAATTGTAGTTTATATTATGGGCATTATAAACTGCAGACAATTTAGGAGCTGCTTGGCCATGAGAAGCTGGTATTCTGAGTCTCTTTTGTAATTTTGATACAAGGCTTGATTGAGATACCCACACTTATGTCTTCAGTGCTACTTCAAATTCTCACTTGTTTATAATGTTGACAGATATTACATGGTCCTTTAAAGCGGCACTTAGAGGCCAGGTTTTGTAGCTGAGGGCATCTCATATGGCTCTAAGACTTTATTTACTGGCAGCTGAACAGAGTCTTAATATTCCATTGAAGTGTATCTGAGATGCCTAAAAAGTAACTGTTCTTATTTGCCTAAGTATTTCAGTTTTTAAGGATGATGACTGGGAAAACAAAATCAGAGAATGCCTTTTTTGGGCATCAGTTTCCAGTACTGAACACCTCTGCAGATCTCTGAAAGTGAGATTTGTGTTTCTGCTGAATCCAGGGCATTTCCTGTGTAAACTATGCCTTTGTTTTTGAGCTTCCTGACAGGACTTCTTAGGCCCCATAGACAGAGCCTGGAGCTGTCTTTGTGGGGAGTTCTTGGGACGTGCTTGGGCCATGGGGAGCTATGTAAGTGTCCTTCCTGAAGGACCTGGGCTTTTCTTCCTCCCCTCCATGAAGCAGTGAATGGTGATGGTCTCCTCTGTTCCGCAGTGTGTGACACTGCTGTTGTAGTGCTGGCAAGGGGGAGCAGCTCCTTGTCCTCAGGTTTCTCTAGCCTGTTGCAACACACGAACATGTTTGTGGACACTGAGTGGAGCTGTCATCTGCTGCAATGCTCAATAGAATCTTGCTTATGTTACTCCCTGCTTTACCAGTTCTGCCTGGGATGCATTGTGTGGTGGACAATGAGGAAAACAGAGTTTCCCCCTTTTCAGGTAGGCTGTAAACACCAACATTTACTCCATGCAGTCAATTTTTGGAGATGGTTCAACACCCTCAGATCCGTCAGTTGCCAGCCACCAGGATCACTTGTGGGGCAAAAACCCAGGACTCAAATGA
This sequence comes from Callaeas wilsoni, assembly GCA_013398955.1. Classification (NCBI taxonomy): domain Eukaryota; kingdom Metazoa; phylum Chordata; class Aves; order Passeriformes; family Callaeidae; genus Callaeas; species Callaeas wilsoni. The sequence continues at coordinate 9,875 of VWPU01011377.1, forward strand.
GTGTCTTCCAGTCTGATGTCTTGACACGCATTTTCTGGGACTGGTCAGAGATTCTTGTGGCCCTGCTGCTGTGGCTGAAACAGTTGCTATATAGGGCCAGTGGTGGGAGGTGGCTTTCACACAGGACACCAACAGAGTAAATCTGTGGTGTTGGGTGAGGAGGCCTTGGTTTGAGAGTTGCAGCCCTTTCTACAAAACCAGACAGTAATCTTTGTGTGTCCGCTCATCAGCATTGCTGGAGGCATGTGCCCCCCAAAGAGGAGGGCCTGAGACTCCTGGAATGCCTCCAGGAGGTCATACCTTTGGCAACACTAGGGAGGTGAAACCAGGGGCAGGTCAGCACCTGGGGAGTGTGCTGGGCCCTAAGAGGACCTGAAGGCACTTCTAAAAGAAGAAATAAAACTATGAAAACTGCAGGAAAACCCTTGGTTTCCCATTAAAATAATGCAGCTTGTATTGCTACCCCTGCCTGCCGAGTTTTCTCCTCTTTCTCCTGGTGCTGTGCACACCTTTCCCCTCATGTGTCTGCATCAGCCTGAGGTTGATGGAACCTGTCTGGTGGGATGGAGTACAGCCATGTACTCCTTTGCCAAGATGGGGAGACTTCAAGTCCCTCCTATGCCTCGTTGCTCATTAGCCTGGACCTAGCCTCCTCCACGCCTCACTCTGTGCTGACGTCTTGAAGCTGTCATCCAGCCTTTGCTGTTCACTACAGTCTTGGTATGGTTGTGCTTAATACTTCTTTCTGCACAGAAGCACAACTTTGTGCTGGTCTTTATGTAGAGCTGTCACTGTATGCTGATGAGGTGAGCAGGACTACAGTCGAAGCACCATGGCTTCCTGGTCAGCAGGGAAAGTGTTATGGCAGCTCAGCCTGGTGGCAGCCCATCTCCAGGCTGGCCAGACCACATCCTGGCAGAGCATGCCTCAGCAGTCTGTCTGTGAGGTCTGGAGCAGACTGCAGAGCCTGCATCCTGCTGCTGGCAATGGCTGTGGCCTGATCCTGTGTTATGGGGCTCAAGGGTGGGGGTGCAGGATCTCCTTTTCCATCCCAGGCATGTGGAAGGAAGGCAGGGTGTGGCTCAGATCCTGGGAAGAGCAGAGGCACAATCTCATTTGCTTTCATCTCCTGGGCAGTAGATGGGAATGACTTAAACCAAACTGTTCCTCAGGGATGCTCTGGATTTAGCAAAGGTGCTCTTCACTGTAAACATCTTTCCAGCATAATCTGGGTGTGCTGCAAGCAGTCTGGGGAAATTTGCGTGGAACTCTGCTGTAGAAGCACTTTGTGGAGTGTGAAAAGAGAGCTTTTCTAGCCAGGAACCTGGCAAGAGCTTCTGAACATATGGGAACTCATGGCATCTGCAATCAGTCTGTACTGTCTTCTCATCTCCCCAGTCTTTGCAAGTGTTTGTGTGGCCTTTTATGGAGAGAGACCTGCTGTTTCCATCTTGTTTTTCAAAATCAATGTTTGCATCCAGAAATGCCATGCTTGGAAGCTTGCTCTGACTTGACGATGGAAAAACCGCACAGTTCACAAAAGCAATGGTACTTGATCTGTACCATCCTGTGGTATGTCCCTTATGTCAGCCCTCAAAAGCCAGATGTCTTCCCTGTCTGCCTTCTCATCAGGAGTGAGAACACAGGGACACTGTCCTCCTCACTGGAGCTATTGACTGTTGCATCATTTTTGAAAGAAGGTGTCAAAAATCCACCTTTAGATCAATAAAGTAGAAAGACCTGCTGTTTTGAAATGTAGTTTTAAGTGGTCAAGTATGACCATTGAGAGCAATAGGAACTCTTTCCCGGGTTTCTTATACACAGAAAAAATTCCAGCAATTGCAAAGATCACAGAGAACTTCTAATGCTGTTTGGTATCACAGGTAGTTTATCTCTTTTGTGTATAAATTAAAAATACGACCATTAATTTTATCATGAAACCTATTATGCTGAGACTATGAACTTCACTTAGTGTCAAAATTTTTAACAAGGCATAGAAACAATATCTGCTGCTAGTAGTGGGGGGACAATCTGCAGATAAAAATCATTCCAGGGAAGATAATAAAAATGTTCTTCTGTAAGACAACAGTTGTCTGCAGTTAAGTTTTATTTCCATCTGCTTTCACTTCTCTGGCTGCTGCTTGCTTTGCCAAACCCAGACTTAAAATGGACTAAGCAACCTGAAGTTAAGCAACATCATTAGCCCAGTAGAGTTGCCTGTATGCATCATATATGTTTCATACTGTGATAAATATGCTTTCCTGTCATATCTCAGGACACAGGTACTGTTGAATGAGCCCAAAATACATAGTAGTTCATCACAACATTTTATACACAAGACTTTTCAAATATGAGAAAAATGTCAGGATTTATAATGAGCTGATAGGTGATGAATATTTGACACAGTTCAGCAGAATCTTAAAATATATGAGACAGAAAATCTATAGCAGACTCAACTTCAAGAATTTTTTCATGTCTTTTCTCATATGTTTGAAACTTGACCTAATTGTCATGACTACCAAAAAATAAATAGATTAAAAAATGGAAAGGAGAAAGAAAAGGAAAAAAATGAAAAGGCAAAGGAAAGTGAGATGGAGGAAGTGAAGGCAAAATGAAAAATAAAACCATTCCTAAAATCACTTCATCTGGTAGCATGTTCTCACATCCTGGCATATAAAATGCTTCTGTATGTGTTTTGTAGATGAAAAAGAAAAATTGTTGAACTTGAAATATGGGACCTGCTCCAAAGAAATTCTTTGGTACAAGACAAACATCCAGACGCTCTAGCATCCCTTACTAATTACTGTATTTCTCAAATCTTAATAACAGAGACATGCTCCATATTAAAAAAAAGAAAAAAAAAGTGTTGACTTTCAAATCTTCATTTTTTACTGGGAAAAAAAAAAAAATTAAACTCAGAGCCTTTTTTATGATGAGTCTGTATATTTAAAAGAGATTTTTCTTTTTACAATAACCATCCAAAGACCTTACTGATTTCTACCACGGGAAAACAAATCCGTCAGGAAAATATGTGTTAGCACATCCAGTAACAATGGACAAGGAGGAGACGGAGGTACTCAGCAGCCTTTTTGCCTCAGCCTTCACTGATACCCTCTCTTTTCATAGCTCTCAAGTGGATGGAACTCAAGGCAGCATCTGCAGGAGCGAAGTCACACCCACTGTAAGAGAAGGTCAGGTTTGAGACCACCTGAGGGACTTGAACATACTTGAGTCTATGGGACCTGATGAGGTGTATCCCAGAGTCCTGAAGGAATTGAACAATGTAGTTGCCAAACCTCTCTCTGTGGTATTTGAGAAGTCACGGCAGTCAGGTGTTGTCCTGGGTGTCTGGAAAAAGGCAAACATGGAACCCATTTTTAAAAAGGGTGAAAGGAGCTACTAAGCTGTCAGCATCACTTCTATGTCTGGGAAGATGATAAAACATCTTCCTAGAAGCTGTGCTAAGGGACATGGACAACAGGGCTGTGGTTTGAGACAGTCAGCAGGCCTTCATCAAGGGCAAGTCCTACCTGACCAACACTCTGGCTTTCTATGATGGAGTAACTCTATCACTAGACAAGGGAAGAGCTACAGATGTCTTTTATCTGGATTTCTGTCATGCCTTTGACACGGTCCCCTAGAACATCCTTCTCTCCAAACTGGATTTGATGGATGGAGAGTGGATAAGGAGTTGGTTGGATGGTTGCATCCAGAGGGTAATGGTCAATGGTTCACTGTCTGTACAGAGATTAGTGATGACTGGTGTCCCCCAGGGGTCCATACTGGGACCAGGACTGTTTAATATCTTCATCAGTTGCATAGACAGAGAGACCAAATACACCCTCAGCAGCTTTGCAGATGAGTGTGAGCTGAGTGGTGTGACAGACACACCTGAGTGATAGAAAGTCATCCAGAGGGACCTGGACAAGCTTGAGAAGTGGGCCCATGGGAACATATGATTCTATGAGTCTATTATATTAGACAGATTAAATGCCCCCAAAATATCTGAGTTCATAAATATCTGCTGCAAATAATAGGTAGGAAACGGAGTCTGTTCACAGAGTCACAAAGTTGCAGAATGGCTGGGGCTGGAAGGGTCCACAACGATCCTCTGGTTCCAACCACCCTACCATGGACAGGGATACCTCTCTACTAGACCAGGTTGATCAGAGACTCATCCAACCCTGCCCTGAACACTTCCAGGGATGGGACATTGACAGCTTCTCTGAGTGACTGGTTCCAGTGTCTCACCACCCTCACAGAAGATAGTATCTTCCTAATATCTAACCTAAGCCTACTGACTTTTCACTTTAAAGCTATTACCCCTTGTGCTATCACTACTTCCCCATGTAAAAAGTCCCTCTCCCCCTTTCTTGCAGGCCCCTTTAGGTTCTGGAAGTCTGCTGTCCACTGTAGGTAGCTGCATTTGGTTGTTTGGTTTTTTTTTAATTTTCAATGTGTCACCTAATTGCATTTTTTAGGCACTTCTGATACCTGCTTAGCTTCTATGTGTTTTCTGTAGTGTCTGTTTTAAAACATTTTCTCTGTTCCATTTGCACATATATCTCTTATTTTTTCAAGGTACTAATATTCTTTTTTTCTGGCTTTTACCTACTCTTTTCTTATTTGCATTCAATTTTTATTTTTTCTTTTAATCTGGCAGTGCTTTTTCTTTCATTTGTTTACAAAGTATCTTCTCCTTCCATTAGACTCCTCTCTGTCTTAATTTCTGAGCTGAGCAGAAACACGTAGACTGTATCTTTTACTGATTATAGGAATACATATGAGATGACTGCTGGCTGTGGTTTCAGTGGGCCACCAACAGATAGGGAAACGTAAACCCTCTGTTGAGATCCATTCGATAAATGCTGGACGGAGATTGCTTCAAGAGCAAAAGGCTCGAATATCCAGCAGAGGGAGTGATTTCCTCAGCCAATACCCCTCTGCTTGAGATGCCTTGACTCCAGCCTCAAGGAGAGAGCATCAGCGTGCCGGCAGAGGCACGAGAGTAAAGCCTGTGAGATGAGTGGCAAAAAGAGAGAGCTAAAACACAATATGTAAACTACCTAAACCGAAAGAACTATATTGAAATGTCTGTAATTTTTATCTACCTAGTAAAAAGGTTGAATAATTTAGGAGATAAGATTCAAAAATAACGATTAGCTGACATGGCGGTCTAACCCCAGTGGACAACTAAGTACTACACAGCTGCTTGCTCATTCCTCACTCCCCATTCCCCTGGTGGGGAGGAAAATCAGAATAAAAGAAAAGTAAACTCATGCTATGACATAAGAACAGCTTAATAATTGAAACAAAATAAAATATTATTACTCTACAATTACTACTAGAAGTACTGCTGCTGCTACTACTACTCCTACTACTAATAATAATCATGACAAAAAGGAACGAGAGAGAGGAATAAAACCCGAGACAAACAAGCAACGCACAATTCACAAGCTGCTCTCACCAGCCGCTGACCAATGCCCAGCCCACCCCCCAGCAGCAGTTAGCTCCTCCTGGCCAGCCTCCTCCAGTTTACATCCTGGACACGATGTTCTGTGGTATGGAACATCCCTCTGGCCTGTTCATGTCCTGGCCACGCTCCCTCGCGGTGTCTTGTGCACGTGTTCACTGACAGGGAGTGGGACACTGAAAGGTCCTTGGCTAAGGGTAAGCAGTGCTCAGCAACAGCTAAAACATCAGTGTGCTACCAACATTACTCTCATGCTGATCCAAAACACAGCGCTGTACCAGTGACTAAGAAGAAAATTAACTCTATGCCAGCCAAAACCCAGCTAACTAGAAGTGTGAGATATTACTCAGGAAATAATTTTAACCAGTGGTGGTGATATTTGTCTTCACAATTGTCACAAATCAAATATTGAAGTGATATTAAATCTATAATAGGGAAATTTATTTAATTACTGAAACATGTAATTTATCATATCAGTTCATTAAAGTGTAAACTGAAATGCTACCTCTTTTTGCTGAAATGCTTATTGGTTAAAAAAAATTTTACCGCTAACTGCGATAGTTATTTAAACAAATGATAAAAACAAACAACATATAAAAACTGACCTATGTAATGAGAAATTAATTCACTGGTAGTGCCTAGAACTTTTTGAATCTCAGTTTGATCAGTCTGTACTGACCAAGTAGCAAGGTAAAAATCTCTGGGTGTTTTGCAGAATGTTTGTTATTAATAACTCCAAAGATTTTCCTGAGGTAACTTCCTGAGAATGAATGGAAAAGTCAAGTTGATTTATCCATGAGCTGTCAAAATTTTGAAAGCAGTCATTGATCTCTAGGTGTAATGAGTACTAAAAAAGGTGTTGACTGTACTGAAGTATTTAGCTATTGCTTTCTCTCAGTTTTTACTGAGACAAGGGTGAATAGAGATGAGACACAAAGTGGACTGACCTGAAAAGCACCCCAGCAATTAAACTGACACAATCAGCTTTTGATTATGTTTGCTATCCTCCTTCCTTTCCATAATTTATTGAAATTAATTTTTGCTTCTATAAAAAATAAGGCTGCTGGGCAACAATCCTTTAGTACCTCTAGATTGGAAACAAAATTAATGGACTTGGTTATTATGAGGAAAAAAATAATTATTCAAACTGGTTTTGGAGAGGTAAATGTCAAGATTCAAAAAAAGTCAATGTTAGAAACAATACCAACTTGTTAATGATTCAAATAACATTTTAATGTATGGATTGCCAATGTTCTAGGATGCCATTTTAGATCAAAACACAAGATAAAAGGAAATTACAGAACAGTGTGTCATTTTCAAAAAGCATAGTGTACCAAAGTTTATTAGCAATAGGGGAGACTAAGTCACAACCTAAATCACACCTTGTCGAGTTCTGGGTAAATAATCCAATCTGTAATATATATAGATTGATTGAAACTTGGGCAAAGTAAGGATGCTTAATCTTGTTGATCTTTAGGTCATGCCAAATGCCAAAGTAATATTTACCTAGATTGTTCTCACTGGGATGGGTAATAAAAGGATATTTTATTTGGTTGGAGAAAGGACTAAGTTGTTTTGACAGCATTTTCCCAATTTATCAAAACCATGTTATTGAGTGTGCACAAGTATTACTCATTTAGTACTTGGAAGTACTTCTAGAATTCAGCACAAAGCAGATGGAACCCTCCAGCAAATTTATCTGGAAATTATCAACATTGCCTACTTACTTGCTATGTTTCGGTTCAGCACCTGCCACCGTAGAACTCAGCATGGCTTTGGTCATTTGGAGCTACTTTAAGTATATCTGGTATTAAAATTCAAAGGGAGAATGCAGAAGCATCTTGCTCACTATAATTATTTGCAAAATATTGTGGTAATTTCACAGTAGCCACAGCTGAGGCAGGGAGGCATATTGTGCTTCATTCCACATCAAGACAGAATGTTTCTTTTAAAAATCTCATCTGAAACTGTGAGCCATCAGTGAGTAATACAGGTATTGTCATCTAATAAAACAGAAACATTATATCAAGTGATGAACACCTGTGACTTATTTTCACAGTCTGTTGCAGTCTGAAAATAAGGCTCAGAATTAGTGGTTTGATAACATTAGCCAAATTTGTATTCTCCTCAGAAAGCAAGGTGATACTAGATAATATTTTCCTTAATTTCTTTTGTTGACTAGAATACCTATAATCTAGATCTAAACAGAAAATCAAAATTTCAAAAGATAAGGGAAATTGAAATTGTTAGCAGTGAAAAACAATAAAATTGAAGTACTAAGAGATGGCAAAGACTGTATGCACTGGAACTCTGAAAAGGATGTGACAATTACCATGAAGATTTCTGCATCATACCATTGGGTCTGGACAACATGTAACATTCAAAAGAGCAAACTGAAATACTGGCAGAGTGATAACTAGTGGGTGATCCACTAGATATTTCTGACTCTACCTGCTATAATTATTTTTATATAGAATTAAGGAAAGCAATTCTTGTGATTTTTTCTTAATATAAATATGTAGTTTAAAAACATAATATGATATTAATATATGAAGGAATGTTTCTGACAGAGTGAGTGTTTGAAAGTGTTTTGGCAGCAGGTGTCATTCTTAGGATATTTTTTATATTTGAGAGAATTTCTCCTCTTTTTTTGGGGGAGAGATGGGGAACAGGTTTCTGAGGGAGGATTTGATAGCTTATCTTAGGCTAAATGATATGATCAGAAAAAAATCAAACAATGTTTCAGAAGGCTGCTCTTCTTTAAAAATAGATATAAACAGACTGAGGAGATCATCCCAGTATCATGATATAAATGGCTTAGATGTATACGAGGACAAGATCAAGACAGACTTTATTCAGACATGTAACTCTACTTACTTACTTCATCTTCATCCCCAGGGATATTTTGACAAACTGTATGAATTTTCACTGATTTTTGATCCTCAAAAAACATCTTCTGCAGTGTCACCAGAAGGTTAATTAATTTTTTCATAATTGTGGAATGAAATACCTTTTTAAAATGTGAGATATATCAATGACATTTTAATCATATGTGTTAACTCCCATCGTTGTATCACCATCAAACTGTCTCCATAATATCCTCCAAAACACAGAGTGCACATGGCATTATTTATATTTTAGGCATACTTTTTCCAAGGAAAATAGTGTCTATTGGATAAGACTACTAATGCAAATTGACCAAAAAGCATATATTCAACTTTTGTATATTTTCAAGAGGAAATAAAAATGTATGGTTTGTGAAATGAATAACATATTGTTTTTCCCTCCCCTCCCCAGAATTAATAACATATGGTTTATTAAATACTTGTGGCAGGCTTCAAGGGATTGCAGAATCTACTGAAAGAAATGGGAAAACCTAGTATTTATAATTAGGTCTTCCCAAATGCAACAAGTACTCGTAAAAATTGATGTTTTCAGAGTTGTTATTTCTCTATTAGACCTTTCTGAAGAGCTTCCAGCTGCCAGCTCAATACCAGTAGTATTTACCTAGAGAAGAACTTGTAGTAGCTTAAAAAAAAGAAGACGGATGTTATTGATTGCTTTGTATCATACAGCCATAGAATCCTTATTAAGGTTGGAAAAGACATCCAAGATCATTAAGTCCAACTTTTGACTGAACACCACCATCAAATAAACCATAGCACCAAGTGCTGTGTGGGGACTCCACTGCTTCCCTGGGCAGCCCAGTTCAATGCTTGACAAACCTTTCAGTGAAGAAATTATTCTTGAAAAGATGCTGACTTTTATGTCAATTTAAAAAAATTATTTAGTGCCCATGAGCACACTGTTAGTAGGAGTATCATGTGGTAGCAATATGTTTGCAAAGTACAGTAATTTTGTAGTTTCTAAAAGCCCTAAGGGAGCAAAGTTTAAGAAAGTTAGGTCCAATAACGCGAAACAATCAAAGAAATAATCAATGTGTGAATATATGCTTTAAAAATATTAGCACACATAGATATCAGTTAAACAAAAATCTTACATGTCAATGAAAAGAAGTTATATGGGTTGGCAGTCCTTTTCGCAACTGATTCAAAGAGTCTCTTGTCCCCTCTTGTAGATCAGGGAGTATCTCTCAGGAAAGTGGTCATACTGGGGTTCTTTCTATAGTCTCTTAATGGTTATGAGCTGCTCCAAACTCTAGAGGTATACCAAACCTGGCCTGAAAAATCAAGAACTGTCCACTCAAAGCAGCATTAAGAACCAGTATTTACCAGGGTGAATTCTTCTTTTGCTGAGCTGTGTGACTGTGACTAGACCGTCAAAGGTTCCTGAGCTAGTTTCTTTAAAGTTGTCGTGATGTTTGCTAGAACTGAAGCTGAATGGTGATGAGTATGCACAGACATGTATATGTGCGGGTTTCCCAAGCACCATTGCAGCAGGCTTTCACTCTGAGTTGTGGTTTACTTTTCTGTCATTTTAATTAGTTTAAAAGTTATCATTATTTATAAAGTGCTTTGATAGGAAATAGTGCATCCAGTTTATCTAGAGTATTTAGGGGAGGCCTTGTGTTTTTAACTATTTTTTGTCAGAATTTACTCTGTGTCATGACAAGTGCTTTCAGATGTTAGCCATCAAAAATACAAAAAACTTGAAGAATAACGCTTCTTCTGAGACCTCTAAATATCTAGTGTGTTTCTTTAAGTACAAACTGTAATGTGTCTTGGTACTAGATGCTCTAAGCATGTATTTACTAATTTTACTGGCTCTGACTGGTTTCCTGTGTAAAGTGTATATGGATCCAAGTGCACTGTGATTGGCCTCTCCAGCATGTCTGCCGTAACTTTAGAATTTACATCACACTAAACAAACAGAACAAATAAACACATAACTCTTTGATTATTAGCTCTTCGACACTGTCCAGAAGTCACAGATTTTTCTGTGAATAGAAAAAGACCATGATGAGCCACCAACAGTGTGCAATGAACCTCTTTCATTCCAGACTATTGCTGAGGGAAAAAACCTAAAGATGGGTGCCCCTTTTCTTCAACAAAACTAAACCAAGTAGCTACCAGGAAGGGTGATGGCTTTTATGGCTCATCTTAGAGCACTTCATAGCCCAAGCAGCACCACAACCATAGTAGTTTCTTAAGGGCTAGATACTGGCCATCCTTTTCCTCAATTTGAAGGTACACAGGAGAACACTGGGCCATAAGTTGTCAAATAGAGCCCCTTCTCAAAATTCTAAAATTGATATGAAAATCGCAGACCTCTTCTAGGCTGCTTTTATTGCAAGAGTATTACTGACTTGCAATAAGTGAGCTATTCCAATACTTTTTCTTATTCTGAAACCTAATGAAAGGCCCTTACTCCTTCATGGATATAAAGGTATATTTGTCTTCATCTTTGGCTGAATATGTTTGCCTTTTGGCTGCTCCTCTCCCATCTGTAGAAGTCAACTACCTGAATGAAGAACAACACAGACAAGAAGGGGATGAGGGCATTGAGAAAGAGTAGAAGTAATAATACTGCAGCTTGGAATGAAGAGGCACAGAGGAGACACCTGTCTTACAGTGCACCCAAGAAGGCTTCTTGAGGTTGCCAGCTGTCTTATGGATTTGAGTGTGTAGCTAAATGCTGATATTAATGCTAATTAATGCTAATACAACATGAATATTCTTAAAAGCTTATGATGGCCTTTCCCTGCTTCTTTGGAGATTTCAAATCCCAGGGCACAGCATGTGAAAGACTAGGAAACTAAATCAATTTGATAATTTCTTTCATATAATTTTTACTTTTGGTCAGATACCGTCTTCATGTTAGGGATGAGCGCACTGCTTATTGCGCTTTTGGAACCTGTCTTGGATTCATTACACTGAGACCTAACCCTTCTAGCATTCCAATAGAGTAGTATCAGTAATCAAAACAGAAGGATGGCAAAATTGAAGAAGCACATATGGTAATAAATCCCCTGAAAAGGACACAGGGTATAGCATAAATCTACTATCTGCTCTAAGATTTACAGTCTCCCTTTTTGCTTACTAGATGGCAAGCAGATTACCCACCCTATTAGCCTATGATGAAAATAATTTTTCTGCTGTCTTGTTATAAAATTAGCTAGGCTGAAATTTGCCTCATACCTGGGTTTGCTCAACTGAGCCTCTTCAGTGGATGGAAGAGGTCTAATGTGTTAATTCTAGACAACAGTGTCCCTTCCCACAATTAAAGATGTTAGTCAAAATCATTGTAACATCTAGTTACATCTAGTTAAAGCATGGTGAAAGAGAGGGTGGGCAAAAGTATCTACTAATAAGGCAAATCAGCTGTAAACCCACATTTACAATTTAGAAATGCAAGCGAATGAGTGCACGGTGGTGTCTTGTTTAGGTTATACTTCACCTTGCTGCGGCTATTTTTTGAAACTGGGATCATGGCACAGTGGAGTCCTTTTGTTCCAAGTGTTGCCCAGCAACATAATGTGGTTGCTTCTAGATATAGGTAATATTTACCTCTGTGCAAAAAGAGACCAATTCAGTACTTTGTACTTTGCAAACTTGCCAAATCTCCAGTTAAAAATCCTTCTTTTTGAGGTAGGTTCATGCGGCAGAGCAAAACCAGAAGGAAGCTAATTTCTACCTCTTCAGAAGTGATTGCTATTTGCTTGCCTTTCACAGAATCGTTCTCCGTGCGCATGAGTTTGCTGTCAGAACTACTGAAAACACGTGGAATAAACTTAATGCCTGTAGAAGAAATTTGAATCAGTATATCCAAAACTTAACTGTTCCATTTCTATCCTCTGTTAACTGTTATAATTAACCAGAGGGCAGGAGTCCCCAGCCCTTAGCAAATCCACCACTGTAACATCTACATTTCCTCCACTTCTGGGGCTCATAATTGTATTCTTAGTGAGACATAACACCCTCAAGGCCTAATAATTTGTCATCACCCCCAGAATGTCCTTTCAGATTAATTTTTCTCATCTGAATATAATATAATTAACAGTATTGGTATTTCGTACGACTACATTTGACTCCAGATTGAAGACCTCAGACATAAATCAGGCATTTGAAATCTTTTCTTGGAACTTTTGTTCCCCATCACTGATCTGCATTCTCATTTGGATCACACAGAGGTCTCAAGCCCAGAATCACATGCATATAGAGGAAATAGAATCTGAAAGGCCTGATCTGCAAGATTGCTAAGCACATAAAATTTAAGGAAGTCCTGATAGAAATCTTTTAAATTAGAAAACATTGAGAAGTTTTTCATCTTCAGTACAAAAACAAACAAACAAACAAAACAACAAAATCTCCCCCCCCAACGAACCAACCAACCAAAAACCAAAAAGACAAAAAGAGAAAAAAAACCCAAAAATCAACAGAAAAGAGGAAGAGAGAATGTTTAGGTACTAGGTAGAATTTTAAGATATACAAAAAATGCACAGATAGACCACTGATCTGTTTGGTTGAACTGGATTCTCATAACATTTGACATTTATCTCTCTTTAAGTATTTTCTCAGTGAAGGCATCATAAGTAAGATTATTTTATTTCTTCTTCTGTCTCATTGAAAGTTTCTGCTGGAAAGCTCATTAGTTCTACTTTTTCTTGATTTGAGAATTCTTAGCCTCATATGAAAATAGGAGATGGTCCAGAAGGTGGATGGGAATAAAAAAAATTCATTCTGAATATATCCTTTTCATCTTTAAGATATTTTTTCCTTCTTAATGCTGCTTTAGCAATAATACCCCAAATGCTTTTAACTTTTAGATAAGCAGCAAGGGCATGGATCATAAAGACATACTTAAGTCAGTTAAAAGTTAAACTTCTTTAATATGAGCCATTTTCTTTTGCTCAGAATAACTTTGAGAATTCAGGATGTTTCAGACTAGGCTTTTTTCCCTTCTTTCTTCTGCAAATTTCGAGGAAACTCTGGAGAACTGTTACTGCATCAGAGACTGCCTGGTTCTCTGGCACTCTGAACAGGTGTGAATAGGAGTGTTGGAAAAAAACTCTTGATACTGTTTACCATGTAGCTACCAGTATTCTTGCACAGGAATGGTGTGGAATTGCTCATACAAGGGTGCCATTACATCTATCAATTTCTTGTAGAGAAAAACAAAAAAGCAATTCCATCTTTCTTTCAGTGTGGTACCTACCTAACACACCCCTTGTCTTAGTGATTGTTATTACAGGAAGCAAGTGTAGCCATTACTGTTCATACACAGAGACATTTGCATCACTGTCTAGATTATGTTAATAATTATATTAACTGAATAAACTACCTCAAACAAGTCTAAGGGACATAAGAACCTCACTGTTATGAGCCGTCTTTTTGAAACCTTCTAGTAAATTGAACTGTGCCAGAGAGCGCTCCTGAGAGCAGAAATTTAATTTTTGCTGTGGTTCTGCTGGGGTTTAATAGCAGTCAGAAATCCAAGTGCCACACAGCCACCTGCTCACTTCCCCACCAGCAGGATCTGGGACAGAATCATAAGGGTAAAAGCTGGAAAACTCGTGGGTTCAGATAAAGGCAGCTTAATAGGGAAAACAAAAGTCATGCACACAAACAAAGCAAAACAAAGGAATGAATTCACTGCTTCCCATAGGCAGGCAGGTGTTCAGCATGTCCAGGAATGCAGGGCTCTGCCACATGTAACAGTGACTTGGGAAGACGAACTCCATCACTCCAAATGTCCCCTCCCTTCCTCCTTTTTTCTCCCCACTTTATATACTGAGAAATGTCACAAGGTCTGGAATATCCCTTTGGTCAGTTGGGGTCACCTGTCCTGTGTCTCCTTCCAATGTCCCAGGCACCCTCAACACCCTCATCAGTGTGGCAGTACAAAAAGCAGAAAAGGGCTTGATGCTGTATAAGAACTGTTCAGTGATAAAAAATATCTCCATATTCTCAACCTTTTGTTCAGCACAAATCCAAAACACATCCCCATGCCAGCCACTGTGAAGAAAATTAACTCCACCCTAGCCAAAGCCAGCACAAGTCACTAGTATATTTTTGTCCCACATGAGATTGCACTGTTCCAAATAACTTCCAAGCTCAGTTTGTGATATATTATGGATCATTTCCACTAGTCAGTTTGCATGTGCCCAAGCCACTTTATAGGCTAAGATTATTTAGGAGTGTGGAAGTAAGCTGTTCTCTCCTAGTTGGTGTCAGCAACTGTAACTCAGGCACACTTAACTAAACTTACAGTATATGAAATGTCTCAGGAGAGACTGCATAACTTTTTTCATTGGCATAATGAAGAGATAGCAATCTCACTTTGTAAGGCTCAATTATTCCCTCTTTTTCAGAGTAGCCAGCCAGAATGATCTTCTGTCCTTGACATCTGGCTGAGCACCCTAAGACCAGCTGACACACAAATCTTATCTCCTTCCCTCAAATCTCAACCAGAAGTGATGATGCTCATTTTAAAAACTCTTTGCTTACTAAGCCACAAGAAACCTGTTGCCAGCTCTCAGTCATAAGATTTACTAGTGTTAAAGCAGTGATCCTGCTTCTTAAATTGCGTCTGTGAGTGCATTTTCTCACTCAAACTAGGCAGAAAACACCAACCTAAAACTGCACAAGTACACTAAAAATCACAGACAATATAGGTTATTGCAGGAAAGTTCATTAGGTCTTATTAGAGAGAAATCCCAAAGACATAAATGAGGCAATGTACAAACCATGTTTCTGAATATCACTTTAAAACAGGTTCCTGTCTGTTCTGTGTGTACCCATCTAATTTAGGTCAACTACTAAAGATGCTCAAAGTGCAAACTACTCTTACATAGGGGATTCTTAGAAGATAAATTAGTTTTACTTAAAAATAATTGCTAATACAGTGATGTAGCTGAATGAAAATAATTAACTCCTATTCTCAAGGGCAATTTCCTACTTGCTTAAATATAAGGGTATCAAAGAGACTCCTAAACACATGGAAGGCAAGAGATTTACAAGTTAATCACACCTGTCAAAGTTAAATAGATTCTGCAAAAGTCTGAGATTTTTAGTCAAACATTTAATGTTGTCACAAGTGATAGTAATGGAATTCCTTTTTTAAGACACCAGTCTCATATTGTAATTGCTAATTCTTAAGGCATCCTTTATCCCTTTTCCTGATGCCTTCTTACATTCTGGAGCAGCCTCCTTCTTCCTCCTGGACAGCACAGTATTCTGCTTGCAACATACTACATCTGTGGTGCTGCAGCTTCTAACTAAAAAAAAATCAAAGAGCCAAATAATGAAGGTACAGAATCAAGAGTGGCTGGAACTTTATTGCCATAAATGTGAGAAGATCTGGAGCTGTTTCTGAACAGCATTTTTTTATCTTGTCTGGAAAACAGTTTTGAAGACTGTAGTAGTTTCAAGGGTTATCTGTTTGAAGATACCAGTTTCAAAATTTTCTTTCCTTCCCTCTAAAGGTAATTAATATAAAGTATCGATAAAACTTGAATGGGGATTGCATATTAGTGTGGTGTCTGTTCATTGACAATATCTGTTCTGGCCTTTAATCTGTATAGCTTTTTTTTTAAAGTTGAGTGTATTTCCATCATTTCACCTTATATTTAAAGTCATGTTAAAATTGCATAGGGATGAGGTATTAAGAAGAGCTGTGAAATACAATTACTTACTTTTGGATTTGACGGAAGGGGAGGCAAAAATATTGCAATTCTTCTGGCTGAAAGTCATATATTCCACAAATAATAAACACCTCAGAAAAAGTGCACAGCTGCATCTGTTAGGCAGCTGCTCTTTCGATCCCTCCTCAGTTTTATCTTTTCATTATTCTCAGACTAGTGTACCCTGAATAGAAGCTAAAAGCAAAAGCAGTTGGACTCACAGATAGAAAAGATTTGGAGCATTAGGAAAGCCTTGTTTATCATTCTCCTCATGTAAAGTATGCTGTATAGCTCAGGAGAGATGAGCAGGAAACTGACCGATCACCAGTGGTTCAATGCCTTAGTAAGAAATATTAGAGTCTCCAGATTAGGAACTTTCAGTATGAACACAAGGAAAAGACAGTGGATGAGGAAAGGAAATGCAGTATGCAGTCAGTACATAGTCACGAATGCTATTTTCTTTATATGGCTACATGGATTTTGAATTACAATAAAGTAACTGGCAAGTTTGTCTCACTGATGATTTTCACTGAACTCTTGACAGATTTGGGTTTCATCATTATGGCTTTTTTATTACTGACATCCATGGGAGTCAGACTTTATATGTAGTCTATGAAGTCTAATGAATACAAAAGCAAACATCCTTCCTTGCTTTTTAAATGGGAAAGCACAACTGTGCAGAATCCTAGTAATTGTTTAGTCCACTCTTATATAGAGCAGCAACTGTATTATACTCATGACTCTCTTGAATTTGAGCTGTGGCTTTGTATATGAACTTTGATATTTTGATTTTTTAATTTCTGATTTTTAAAGTGGGCCCTTCAAGTAATTAAATCGAAGCACTTCATCATGGCCACAAAACAAGCTGAGCACTAAAGATCCAGGTAAAACATTCTTATAGGGACACTTTTTGGAATAACAATACACCAAATTTTGTATTGCAGCCTTGGCTTCGAACTATGTGTCTTACCTAACAACTCATTTGAAGGTCAAATTTACTAGGGAAATCATAGGTAAAAAAGAAACTTTTTCCTACCACTTTGCTTACAGTCTCAGTGGCATTGAAGTATTCTTTTTGTTTATGCTTTATGTACACTTAAGAAATTATCCGTGAAGACCAGAGTTCGAACTTTTTGAATGTTTCCTCAATGTTGCTGATTTCTGACAAAGTGACAGTGAAGGACATAGAAAAGCATTGTAGAATGAAAAAAATAATTTGAAGAATAATATCTAGGTAATGTAACTGGCTAAAAATGGCAGCCATCCAAAATGAAATATGGTCTGAGAAAGAGACATTGCCAATAGTTTTTCTGTGTAGAAGAGTTAATTATGAAGCTTCGCTGTATCTATTGCAAATTACTTATTAATAGGAAAAGTAAGAGATAGTTGCTACATTGTTGAATATGTCTTGATTTCTCTTCTTCAACCCCATCTGTTTGAGTTCTGCTCCTTTTCCTGCTTCTTCAGTTTTCACCTGGTCTCCTGGTAAGGACAATAAAGTGGACAGCCCTTTGGACTTTGAACATAATTTATTTCTTCTAGTTGAGCTTAAGAATTTGATACCACATGTTTTCTTCTGTTTCATAATATTTTAATATCAAGTGTCTGTAATTATAGAAAACATAATGATACTATTAATATGTATTATTATGATTTATGACTATGAAATTATATTAGAATATTATAATGTCATAGAGTCATAGAATCGTAGAATATCTTGAGTTGGAAAGGACCTCCGGGAATCATTGAGCCCAACTCCTAGCCCTGCACAAGACACCCCAAGAATCATGGAATCACCACGTGCCTAAGAACATTTTTAAATGCTCCTTGAACCGTGGCAGACTTGGTGCTGTGACCACTTCCGTGGGGAGGCTGTTCCAGTGCCCAACCACCCTCCAGGTGAAAAAACTTATCTTAATATCCAACCTAACCACCCCAACACTGCCTCATGCAGTTCCCTTTGATTGTATCACTGGTCACCGGAGAGAAATCAGGGCCTGCCCTTCCTCTTCTCCTCATGAGGAAGCTGTAGACTGTGATGAGGCATCCCATCACTCTGCTCCAGGCTGAACAGACCAAGCTGTCTTGCTCAAGCTGCTCATCAGACAGTCTGCCCTCAAGGCCCTTCACCATCTTCTTTGCCCTCCTTTGGACACTCTTCAATAGCTTTATGTCCTTCTTCTACTGAGGCACCCAAAACTACAGACAGCATTCAAGGTGAGTCTCCAGTACCAGTGCAGAGCAGAGTGGGAATATCACCTCCCTCAACTCTGCAGCAATGCTGTGCTTGACGAACCCTAGAGATCTTCCACATATGGGAAAGCACGTAGCAACAGATTGGCCTGGCTGGCTTGTCTATATGCTTGCATGCACATTTGAATTTCCTCTTTGTGCCTATCCCTTCAAACCATTTCAGTTTGAGCCAATTCTTAGCTCAAATTGCAGTAACCTTGATTCTTCCAGTTACAGAAGTCCTTCATTTTGTCCTAGTGTGCTGAACAGCAGGCAGCCTTTACGAACTGTGATTCTTTTGGGTTTTCCACATATGCAAAGTGTTGCAGTATGGCAAAGTGAAGCTTACATGGAGCAGGCCTAAAAAAACTTTGAGGTAGTTATCATTTAACTGAATTCACTTGAATCTATAAGTTACTTGGGGAAAACAAATATAAACAAGTATTCAACTAATTTAAGTGTCTCTACATTAAGGGCCTTTTTTATAGTTTGGTGATTGATATGGAAAAATGTGAAAATGCTCATCTTCAGAGGCTCAGAAAACAGAAGTCCAGTAAATATGTTTTGTACTTTGGCTTTAGAAATCCAATCTTATTGGGCTAATTAGCAGAAGTACACAGAAGCAAAACATTTTCCAAAGAAAAATGTTGTCCTTCTTATTCTGCAGTTTAGTTAGAATTAAGATATCCCTGTGCTGATATAATAGGCTGCACTCAACCATATAAATCACATCTTTTCTTTACACTTATGGACTCTGCTTCCCTATTGTCCTGTTTTTTGGCTAGGACAGACTTAATATTTTCCAGTAGCCATGAGGGGGCAGAGACTGGAGCTCTGTAAGCATGTGTAGGTTGTTATCCTATACCACCTCATGTCACCCCCAGGGTCAGAAGAAAGCTATTTCTTGCGTAGATGCGGAGGGTCCATCCATCATGGTTAATTGTCTCAGGGTGGTGCCGCGTTGGCTCAGTTGGTGAGTGTTTTTTTGCTTTTAAGTCACCCTCTTTTTGTATACTTTTTAGTATTGTTTCTGTTACTGTTTGTTTACTTGTCTAGTTGCTGTTTCCAGTAAATTGCTCTCATCTCTACCCATGATTTCTGCCTTTTTTCCCTCTCAACAGAGGAGCGGGGGGAGTGAGCAAGCAGCATCTGGTTTGGGAGAGTCTTGTTTGTGGAGGGGACTTAGCTGGGGAGCGCCATTCCAAAACCATGACACCTGTGGATCTTGATGGACTGCAGGGCCTCAGATGCCTCACCATGTTCTTCACCAAGTGCTGCAGGAGAATATCAGCTCCAGCATCTGGATTACCTCATTCCCTTCCTTCTGCACTGACCTTGGTGTTTACAGGGCTGTTTCTCTCACAAATTCTCACTCCCTTCTTCTGGCTGAAATTGTACAAAGTTTTTTCCCCCCTTATAAAACACATTATCCCAGAGGCATTACCATGGTCACCGATGGGCCTGGCCTTGGCCTGCAGTGGGTACGCCTTGGACCCACCTGGCCCTGGCTCTGTCAGGCATAGAGGAGGCTTCTTGCAGCTTCTCACAGAAGCCATCACTGTAGCCCTCCCACTACCAAAACCTGACCATGCAGACCCAATACACATGCTTCCAGTAAAAGCTTGCTTTCTGTAAAACAGTTTTATCGTATTAATTTTTCTGTAAGATAGATTTGCCCTTCGAAGACACCACTTTTGGTATCTTTTTAACAGTTACGTATCTTAACCAATGGATTGTGAATGGAACTTTCCAGGATAAAAAAGTGAAAAGGAAATATTTAAGTAGAATAAAATAGAGACATGAAATCTCTGAAAGTTTGGCCAAGGAAGATGTGTTAGTGCTGCTGTCATCAGCCTATCGTGGGCTTTGTTCTCAAGTCTTCTTGTCCCTGAGTCTCATTATCTTTATCTAGCTATTAAGACAAAGATGCTCTTAATACCCCACTATCTATTCACAAGTTCAAACCAAGAACCTGTTTTCTAGTACATATGACACCTGAAGTATAAGAAAATAATAAAATATTACAATAATAGTGTTTTTTTTGTCTCCCAGCGTTCTGGAAGACAGTGACCTTTCTGCTAGAATTTGTTAGTATTCAACTGTTGAGGTGCATTTAAACTGATTTCTGTTTTAAAAAAATTTATATCAAGTTAACTTATCCTAATGTCAGATACTATTCACTTTTTCTAAAGCAACATTTATAAGGGGAAATATCAACAGAACTTGACGGAAAAATCATTGAGTTCTTAATAATCATCCAAAAATGTACCATTATTTGAATAAAATAATTTTGGAGGGATGTCCTTCTAGAGAATAATCATATCTTTTTTGAGCAATTTTTGTGATCTGATTTTCCAATGTCTTCTTTGTTTTCTTCACTTTTGCATTTCATAGGACTTTCCCACGGAGTTGCTCTTACTCTAAACAACTCCTGGCATCCTGAATCATAACAGATGTGTGAATACTGAAAAACTGGTTTTTATTATGAGATAAGAATCTGTTACGTCTATGTGGTGGTTTTGTATGGGTTGATTTTTGGTGAGGAGGGACGAAGGCAGCCACGGAAGTGATTTTCTGTGAGGAGCTCCTAAAAGCTTCCTCCGTGCCTGGAAAAACCAATTGCTGGCTGGCTCTGAGAACAGGCACGCTGCTAAGTCCATTAGAAAAGCTGGTAACTCCTCTGTGATAACATATTTAAGGAAAGAAAATAATGCTGGAAGTTCTCTTTCTTCCTCGGCTCCGAGGAGCGGTGAGGGCGCCGCCGGGGCGGGCCGTTCCCGGCGCGGTCGGGGCCCTGTCCGTCGCAGCTGGCGGGGGCACGCCGCGGTGTCCCGGCTCCGCGGGGCGCGCCGGCGGCCGAGGCTGGCAGCGGCCGTGCGGCCGGCACCGCGCGGCCCGGGCAGCACCGTGCGGTCGCTTCCCTCTCGGCACGGCTCGCAGTGAACTTCATTTGCTTAGCTGCTTTTAGCCAGCCATGCTGCGGACAGAAGTGCAAAAGAAGCAGCAACAGCTTTTTTCTCTTTTTCGGCGCCCCGCATGAGGAAAGGCGCTGAGAGGAGCCGGCGGCCGGTGCGGCTGGGCGCGGTGACCAGCAGCGGGAGGCATGGCGAGCCATTCCCTGATGCGGAGCCTGGACGGAATCAACTTTTCAGTGCTGCAGAACTCTATAAAAACTTGCTAATTGGTAGAACTTCAGAACAAACGAACCTACGAACAGCAATTCTCTTCTGAGTCAGAGAAAAGAAAAAGGTGGAGACACGTGAAGAGAACAACATGGCAACACCAAGGTCGGTGCAAAGGAGGGGGAAGGAGATGTTCTAAAGGTTTATATTCGTTCTCATTATCCTCTTTTAAACCTGTTAATAATTTTTTCTTTATGCTTTCTTAATGTTTTGAGCCTGTTTTGCCCTTAAAGTGTTTTCTCCTAATCCTTATCTCACCCTATGAACTTTTAAAAATTGTTCTTTCCCCTCCTCTGCTCAGCTATAGCAAAGGAAAAGGAATGAATGATTTTTCGTGAGTGCACTGGCCTTCGGCCAGTGTCCAACCCACGATAGTCTAGAAGACTGTGCAACTTTACCCAGGCTTAATGCCAAGGTCAAATTTTTGTTTCTTTTTTCCTTAAGCCAAAACAGAAAATTATTTTTTTGAAACATTGTGGACTCTTCATTTTCTAACTGGTGTAAAGAATCAAGTTAAAGATACAAAAAATCCCCCCTTCATAAGGATCTGTGCCACATTATATTTGTTAAGGGGCTTTATGACCAAGAAAATAAACCAATACCTTTGAGAGAATAAGTCGATTTAGGTTTTTTCAAAAGATAGTTTTCTAAAGGTGACTGAACTTTATTGGTAGCAAAACTGAGGTAAATGCTTACCACAGAATCATCAGGGAAAAGTTCCTACAGTGGGAGGGAAGTAAAAAGACCTGTTTTCAAAGGACAACCTAATCTTGCTCTGTAATTTTATGACTATGCCAGGGAATCACATAGGAGAAATCACTTTGGATAAAATAGAGGTGAAGAAAACATCAATGTGTATCAGCCATGAATTTTAGTCAAATAAAGGACAAATGTGCAGAATCACATTTCTGTTAATGCATATGAGAATTCTGTATTGATGCAAAAGTTTACTCATCTGTGATCTAAAGAGAATAAAATTTTATACTGTGGATACAGATAAAAGTGTAAAAATATACAATATTTCATTCCTAGAGCTATAACTAAGTCCTGTTTTGAGCAGAAAGCAATTATTTTCACGACTGTGAACTGTGTACAAAAAAATGCAACTACTCATTTTAATAATGTCATTTTAATATTTTATTTTCTATTTTTAAACTGCCCAACTTTCAGTGATATTTGCTGTGTTTTCTGCTCTTTCAGGCTTTGGGAAAATATTTCCTCCATATATTTCACTTTGATCTCTGTACATCTTCATGCAAAACCTTGCATTGTTATGTACTGGTGGAATAAAAATATACTGGTTAACATTTGCTGATGGTACAGAATCCACCTCACTCAGCAGCAAACATTCAGAAGGAAGTATCTTGACTAAAGGGAAAACAGATCCTGAAGTTCTCATGGGAAGAGCAGATGAAAAATATTAGCATGCAGACATTAACTTGTTTCTCACAGATAATGCTGAAAGTTTTATTCCTAGAAGATTATGCCACAAATATGCTTGTGTAGGTCGCTGTGGAAAATTGGCAAGAATGTATGGGATTTCATTGTCAGTTACATGTCTTGAGTTATAATTGTGTAAAACTGACCATACGAATGTGGTAAATGTCACCATCAAAAACACAGGCAAAAGAATGAGAGAACAGAGCACCTCCGGGAGCAGGGGCAAGCATGTTCCTACGGATTAAATAATTTAGTTAATTTTCTATAAATAAATTTTAAATTTATTTAATTTACTAACTGGTTCGATTAACCATGGAATTAGCACCTGTAATAACAAGATGTCCTGGGTTGCAGTGTATTCTATTACCATCTCCAGGAGCTGTTAAAACCAGGTGGGGCTGTGTCCCTTGCCTCCTCTCTCTGGACTATCTTCTGTTAATGGGCCAGCTGTGGAAACCAGGTGGGGCAGGGTTCTTTATCTCTCCCATGACCCATCCTCCCTCTGGGGGATATCTCCTGTTAATGGGCCATCTAGTCTCACCACATGACTGACAAAATTACATCCTCCCATTGTGAGATGCTCCACTCAGAGGGAGGAACCAAGCATCCCATCCTGGATATAAGCTAAGATTTCGAACACCAGAGTCAGCCCTTACCTACTGGATTCCCAGAGGACAAGAGCTGCCACTGGACCTTCAGGTGAAGACCAGACCTTTTCTACAGGATCACTGCTTCAACAGAACCATCACTCCAGGAGGACTGCAGCCACCATTTTATCGGACTGCTACCAACACCCTGACTGACAGGGTGACAGGTTGTATCCTGACTCTGTCAGTGGCTTCTTGTTGTACTATTGCATTTATTTTGGTTTTTCCTATTAAATTATATTTCTGACTTGGAGGCTCTGACTGGTTTTGCTTTCAAACCAGCATACAAGATTTTTTTTTTCCTGAAAGGATCAGAACAGCTGCTAAGGAGAAGACACGCATGATGGCATCTCCAGGAATTACTTAACCCACTAAAAGTACCCAAACACACTCCTAGGTACTGGAAGGGAAGCATAGCTGTTCAACAGGAGTTTGTGTGACAAACAAAACAGCATCAACATGTAAGATTCATACTTACACTTTCTCATAAAGATATGCCAGAAATTGCGGGTTCCTTCTGAATTTACACCTCGCAAACATTAATAACAAGGAAAGGATTCCTGCCACTTGCATTATCTGGGACACATGAGAATAGGCCTTGGGAAAATGCTAATAATACAAGTGGAGACCTGTGAATGAATGAGTCCTGCCAAACATTTGGGCACAACACTATATTAATATTAAATGCGCCGCCGGCACGCTGGCTGGGCTGAGATGGCAGCAGCTTGGTCCAGGCGTGTCCCACACGAAGGAAGGACGCCCCGGGGCACCTCGGGGCCTCGCTTGCCAGCCTTCCAGCCCGTGCGGTGGAGGGCACGGAGGCGAGCGTGCCTGGGGCTTTTGGATAGCCCAGGCGCGGCCAGAAATGAGTGAGCAGAGGTGGCTCTCGGCCGGTGATCCAAGGGTTTATTGTAGAAGCACCCTCAAATGCTCCGAATACCGAAGAGAGCAAGGCACAGTAATCAGGGCTTTATAAGGATACAGGGAAGGGGGCGGGGTGACACCACAGGGACCCATAGGAAGAGGAGAAGGGTGGGACAGGTCAGGACACCTTCCCTTAGGGGACACAAGGGGTGTCTGTCAACTGTAGACAGAACCAGCCCTCAGGACTCCTAGGAATTCAAAGGCAGAAGCCATCTTCACAGAATGGGGGTTTCACTCCTTGGTACCAGCCCACCAAACCTCTGTTTCTGGGCTCTGTGGCCCCCTGGTTGGTTCCTTCACCACAACACAACACTCATGAGGGAACTAATGACAATCCACCTGTGACGTCTGCATGGCCTTTGGGATCCTGCTTACAGAAACGCAGTGGTTTTGAAGGATGTCACACTGCATGTGTTACAAATCTACATGCTAAGAAGGAAAGAGAAACAACTGAAGGGGTTTCTCCTTCCCTATTAATGAGTTTGATTTGTAAGAAGCATGAGGATTGCCAATAGAAAGAGAGTTTTATTTTAATGTGTGTCTGGCTGTGTAGTTACCATGTCTCTGGCTGTATAAAGTCTGCATAGTTCTGAGAAGCTGTACCTGTCTTATTCTTTCTGGTATCCTGTTCAGCCAGAAAAATATGGAGAAACAATGAGACTAACACATCACTGGTGTTGTATTTAGTAGGTTTATTTGTCTTACATTTCAGTCTTGACTAATTATTGTAGTGATTTCATGCAGATGCAGTAGAAACTGATTCATCACTAAGGATGAGTTTCACTGCAGAGACTATTATACAATGGCTGAATAAATCTATGTTAAAGAATAGACCCTTGTCCCCACGTGGTGCACAGCATGCAGCTGTATATTATTTCTATAATCAGTAAATACTGCATACAGTAAAAGAGACATTTCTAAAATATTAGATGCTCCTGAAAGGTATTGCTGACAGCTTTTAAGTGTTGCATAGCAAGAGTGATTCACCACCTTTAGGCAGACAGAAATTACAAACGCTGGGTGTCATTTTTCTATTTGCATTTAAGAAATGTGAAATAGTAATGTCTTTATTGCTACATTTTATATGAATATTAGGTCCTTAAAAGAGTATGTCGCTATTATAGTGTATAATATGGTATGCATCAAAGCAGAAGGAACATGAAACACCTGATATTTGCAGCATTTTAGGATTTGCTATGTATTATTGTAAAGTGGAGAATTTTATAGGTAATAAATGATAAAATCGTCCACAAGAAGAGAAATAAATTCTGTGCAGTACAGATTTGTGTATGAGTTATTTAAGATTATATATTTATCTTTGTAATATTTGAGCACAAGTCTGTCTGTTCTGCCCTGTTGCACTGGGCATGTAAGATTTACATACCATAAAGACAAAGCACTAAGTTATAAAAGCTTTTCATTTTAGCTCTAGGAGAACCCAGAAGTACTTAGAGACAGATAAGCAATGTTTTAAGTTTTTGCCAACTGGCCTATCCTGGAGGTGTGGTAAAACTTGGGTGCTGCTAATGCTCAAGTTAGTCTTGCAGAAGACATGTATGGATGGATTTTTGAACAAATCTGCTGCTGAGCAAAGTCATAATCTAATGGCTCCATACAGCTGAAATGTGTAGTAGTCCCGAGCAAGCTGTCACAGTTGCATCCCTTTAGCACTTGTGAGATACGTCACAGCAACACCAAACACCTTCCTGCCCAACCTTCCTGCCCATGCTTCTGTTCCTAACGTTCCTGCCTAGCTCCTTGATAGCACTGCTGGTGCTAAAGCAAACCCACCTGACCACTCATATATCAGCTCAGTTTTAATTTAGTCTACAAAATTAGTGAGAATATTGCCTCTGTGAAACACCACACCAGAGCATCTTACCTAGCAATCGTGTGAGTGTTCTCCCAATATATAGCATAATACATAAGTAACCCACAAACTGCAGAACTGTTACCTTTTGGCTTGAGTCACCTGTATTTTCTTGACATAAGGGATAACATAATTTCTTCTCTCTCTAAGTTTTTTTATTGCAACACACGATCCTGGACGAATCTGGTATTGTTCTGAATTTGTGGCTGGAGAAACTTTTCTACCTTTTCTAGGAGAAAAAAATAGATAATTAGGAAACAGCTAGCTGGAGGTATTTGCTAGTAGCAGGTGTTTGCAAATGCTTTATATCAGAGAACCAATTGGAAAAACAGTATTATTGAAGAAAAGGAAAATTCCTTAGGGAAGAGGAATTACTATACAGCAAGTAGAAACTGTTCAGATTCACATATTTCGTAGTCATAATCATGAATGTAGAAATAAGACTACAGTTACACTAGAAATTGGGTGTACTTTGATACAAGACAATTCAGCTCTTCTTATGTTTCTGAAAGAATACCTGAATGAATGAATGCAAAGAGCTAGTCACCGGGCTCTCAGCATGATCGTTTCAAGGAATGTGTAAGAGAAAGTAAGTATAAAAGAAACTTTATTGAAATCAAGATGGCAAACTGATCTACTGTGGAGAAAAAAAAGAGTAGCAAAAAGGGAGAAATATGGCTGCATGTGCTGTTGTTTAATGGACGAGGAAAAACAGAGAAAAACAAGGACAAAATTAAAAAAACTAAATGAGAATAAATGAAACAAAAACTCCCATTGAGAATCAGGCATTATTTTGTAAGAGAATCAAACAGAAACTTATTCTGTAAAGCGGAGTGTTGGTTAAATAATCATAGGTGCAGGAAAGGACAAAACAGCTGTCAAAGAGCTGTTTTTTACCACTTGGTTAGTGAATTTTCTTTACAATGATAAACAGACAACAACACAAAGAAAAATAAAATATGCAGATATGCTGTATGACTACGGGTTGCAAGGGCTGGTGAAGCTCAGTTTTGTTTGTTGAAAAAATCCTGAGCAGTCTTGAAACTGATCGTGATTACTGCTTCAAATGCGGAAAAGATAAGGCACTTATAAAACATAACTTGGAAAGCATCAAGAAAGGACTTGAAGAATTTGAAGTTTTTCAGCCTAGTGTTAGCATTGGTTAATGTGCTAGAACAACCGCTTTTGTGAGTGTCTGTGGGACCAAAATACCAATTAACTATCCAAAGTAGATTTCTCAAGATCAAATAGTGGAACCCAATGTAATTTCCTCTTTTGGTAGAACATGGCTAGTAATCAAGGGACAAACAGGTTGTATGAGATGCTGGCTTTGGTATGTCATCATCCTGCTTGACGTTCTTGTTTGCAAACTAAGAAAGGATGGTCCAGATGAAATGGTCATGCAGTGGGGAAACGCTGTACCTTCCTCAAATGTAGCTCTCAGTTGGGGAAGTCCTTCCAGTATTGCATAAGCCCGTCTATAGCATGCTTCTGTTCAAGATTTTAGTTAATGGCCTGGATGGTGGAAAACAGAACATATTGAGAAAGTCTGCAGACATTGCTGGAATACCGAGTGTTTTAAATGTTTTGGAGGGAAGAGAGGAGGACTGGCATTGAGTGTTCCTATCATAATAGAGTTGAAATGACAAAGGACATTACTTTTGTGAATCACATCCAAAAAACAAATGCCAATAAGATTACCTTTATTTCTATAGATTATATTGTTAAAGGTTAGTTTTTCTTTAAATTCTTGGCCTAAGTATATAGACACTAGGGAAAAATGTCTTAATTAGCAGTCAGTGATTTTTGCAGAATTGAGTAACCCTAGAATCCACTGCACTAAACCCCACAAGAAGATAGAGATGTCTATGTATTTTTTTGGGAATACCTGTGTAAGATTCTCATTATTAATTGAGCAACTGACGTAATTATAAGCTATTTTAACTTAACCCAGAAAAACAAACCAGGCTGGATAGATTAAATAAACTGTAGTACCCATTTAGGAACAAGCAATCAAGCATAATCACACATTATGTGATCACAGAATCAAAGAATATACTGAGTTGGACAGGATCCATCAGGATCGTTGAGAGCAACTCCTGGCCCTGCATATATAAGATACGTAGGGAAAAAAATCACAGAACTGATTACTCTGAGGGGTGATACTAATGGAACATGATGGGAGGTGAACAAAAGGGACAGAGTCTATTATTATAGGATGACAGTGAAAAAGCAAATTCAAAAGAACAGCTAATGTCCTATTCTGCACAACAGGCCATATTGTTACTGCTAGGGAGAGGATACATGAACACACGATCAGGTTGTCTAAACTGGCAACACCAGTTTATACAAATGGAGAATAATTTATCACAGCTAAACACGATATTCCTGATATCTGTTCTTCCTTTGTGGATTTTCTCTGTGGAAAATGGCTCCTGAAATGCACTGTGAACTTTTTCCCAACTGTTTGGTATTGCAGTCTGCTGACTCCTTTTGTGCTCCCCCAGTGCAGCTGCATTAGTTTTTTTTCTTGGAAATGTGTCAGTGGAGACTCAGGCATGTCTGACCACTTGGTGTGAAATAGAGGAATACAATCTGCAGTGGTATTTCATGAGGTGTGACTCCAGAGCTTTTCACTAGAATAAACAAGGATGAGGGGCTCCTTTTAGCATTTCTAACTGTATTTTTTTGTGTGTTTTCTGAGCTGAAGGGGCAAAATATTGGGAGAACCTTATGTGCTTTCCCTACTGTAAGACGTTAGATTAGTAGAATCCTTGGTCCACTTTTCCTATGAGGGCTGTTAAGAGAGTGATTTGCAAAAGCTGTGTGGACAAAAACCTTCCTTCATCATTGTACTAGACTCCTCCTTTGCAAATAGTGTGAACAATAGTTATCAGAAAGACTACAGAATTCTTTATGACAGTGTATGAAGAATCTGCTATTTGAATTCATGCTAAGAAAAGGTAGAAGAGCTGAACAGAACACTGTCCTGCTTAGACAATCCCTAACTCAAAGAGAGATTCCAGTTTATTGTATCCAGTCTGTACTTGAGCAGAAAAAGTAGTGGATAATTGAAGTATATGTATGTGTATATAGCAGAAAAGGTGGTATTTGACTCAACTGCCCTTGACCACCTCCCTTTGCTCCTAAACTCTGTATAATTGGAAATTTTCCCACCTCTTCATGGAAATTTATATCAGATGTCAGAGTTAAAAAAATAGTGAGATAATTGTACCACTGACATTTTTTTAATGAGTGTTGTTTTAAAGTGTATCACTCTAGAGTGAGGCCATAGTTTCATAGTCATCAATACTAAGAAACCACATTATTGAATCACTCATTTATAAGAAATTGATTCAAATCAAGCATGCAGTTTATAGCTGTGTTTATATTGCTTAAGCTAAAGCATACTGTGAAATTCATGACAGCTTTTATGCCAAAAGCCAGATATAGGAGGTCAGATAATAGTGGCCTTATGGTACAAAGTCAGTCCATCAAAAAGTGTAAAAATATCTCAAGCTGCCAATAATTTGTGCTGGTTCAGTACTTTGTGTCATGTGATGGTGCTGACTTTGATCTACTACTGGGAGCTCTAAAGCCAGACTCTGTGTTGAAACCATGGACTAATGCCTTAGCTGTAATTATTTTTGCAAGTACATCCCAAGTAGTATACAAAACTCCTCCTTTCATATGTCATGGTTTAACCTCACACCTGAGTACCATGCAGCTGCTTGCTCACTCCCCTGCTGCCTGCCTCCCCTCCAGCAGGAGGAAAATGGAAAAGTAAAACTTGTGGGTTGAGATAAAAACAATTTGGTAACTGAAGCAAAGAAAAATACTGTTATTACAATAATATTAGTGATAATAAGAACAATAATAATACTAATGACTGCTGTGAAAAAGAGAGGGAGAGAGAGACTAAGAGAGAAGAATAAAACCTAAGAGTAAAAAGTGACACACAATACAAGATCTTGCCACCTGCTAACCAGTTCCCAGCCCATTCCCTACCCTCCTAACCACCTTCCCTCAATTTACATCCTGGGCATGGTGTTCTGTGTTACGGAACATCCCTTTGGCCAGTTGGGATCAGCTCTCCTGACCATGCTCCCTCCCAGCGACTTGTGTACCTGCTTGTTGACACAGAATGGGAAACTGACAAGTCCTTGATTTAGGGTAAGCACAAATTAGCAACAACTAAAACATCAGAGTGTTATCAACATTATTCTCATGCTGAATCCAGCACTGTACCAGATAGTAGGAAGAAAATTAACTCTATTCTAGCCAAAATCGGATTGAGATGCATGTTCTTATTTCTACATTGCAGTTTGTCACCACTCACTTTTGGCATTGCCAGAATGCATGAGCTGGGCTGCACCTTGGGCCATGGGAATTAAGTGTACCCCAAAATGTTATTCCTTGTTTAGTCCTTTTTAGACTGGGAAATTTCAGTGATTCAGTGATTAAATCTGCAGATTCCACTAAGCTGTGCAAAACCAAATGAGGTGTGACGCCCTGTGGCATGTACTCACAGATATGTGGAGCACATCATGCACGATAAAACTAAGAAGATCTTCTGGACAAAAAAACGTTTATTGTGGGAGAAAAGGGGCAAACCCATGTATGAAAACTACTAAAATTACCATGGAAAGAAAAAGGGAAGGGACAGTGTACATACTACTCACTCTGCACCCAAACCCTTGGCTTTGCCCTGGGTCTACCAGTTCTCAAATTGCCTGAAATGGCCAGTACTCTGCAGATCACCCAAAAACCTCTGCAAAGTAAATTAATTACTGAACATTACAGAATTTTTTTTAATATTCAGAGAAGTGCTGTGTATGAAATATGCATTTATCATGTCCAGCTAGTGTGAATATAATTTACAAGTGATTATATGTTTACAGACTGGGAAAGGCTTTGTTAAGGTTGAAAAGGTACTAAATCCAGATTTTCCTTGAAAAGAAAGGTGGTTTTGAATGTTTTTATTTTTAAAATGGGTGAGTACTTTTAATGATTGAACAGTAAACCAGGGGAAGCAGCTGAATGCTTATGAATAGATGTAGAAACACCTCCAAACCTGCTGGTGGATATGACTCTATGGAGATGTATAGTGAAGTAATGCACCACAAAATTTTAAAAGGCTTTTCAAAACTGGGAGAGATGATCATACTGAAAGTTACTATAATCCTTTAATTTTCCTGCTGTGGAATATTCTACAGCTAAACACTCCCTTTTCTGTCCATAAAAAAAAAAATTTAGAAGTCTAATTGCTGTAAATTAGAACTTGAAGCTGAAATGAGACTAATTAAAACTGGATGTTGAACATGGGCTGTAACAAAGAAAGTGTGAAATATTGGAACAAACTATCAAGGTTTTGGGGGTTTTTTAAATGATCAAATGCCTACAAATCAAAATTGGATAATAAATTATTTGGATAAGTATTGGGGTAATTGGCAGAAACAGAACAGCCTGTGCCATGTAAAAGACCAGGCTAAATGATCAGAAAGTCCTTCAGGATTTAATTTTATGAGTTTCTGGAAAAAGTTTTTTTTTTCACTACTGCCAAACCTGCACTTTCACTAGCTGAAGATCCCGCATAACCAGCCATTGCACATTTTCTCATTTTATGGATATTGCTAATTTCAGCAATATCCCATTGCAGCAATCCTGTGCAAGGCTGCAGCCTAATTTAGTGCCCATGTGAAGCAAAATGAACAGAAGAAAATCTGGGTATGGAAGTGAAGTAGATTGACAATATTTAGAACTATGTGAATTTGTATCTGTTTAGGTAAAGGAGCAATCCCTCCTCTCCCAGAGTCTGGGCAGTTCATCATGGAAAATTCTTGAAGTGTGCAACTGTAAGCATTCAGGTTTGTATACAGGGGTGTGTGTATGACACATTGGACATCAAGTTACAAATGTAGCAATACACATGAATTACTGACCACTGCTTCCCAATTGCTAAGCAGTAGCTAAAACATGCCCATGTGCTGGAATCTACTTTCCCTCAGAGGAACTTCTCCTGCGATGCCTTCATCTCTGGTCATTTGCGCTTCCAGTCTATGCCTGTGCCACCGTGGCGTTACTAAAAGACATATTGTATCAACTACCACTTTCTGGGTGCTAAGAGTTTGTCAGCGCAACTGTGGGTCTTTTCACACATCTCATTTTGGTGCCCAAGAGTATTCCAATTTGATTGACTGGAATGGTGTGAGCTGCCTGCCTCTGTTTATGCTGAATGTGGTTGCAGAACTGGGTGCTGTCAATGGCTGACGCTTCCCAAATGGCATAAGTTATTAATAGAAAATAATAACTGAAGTAATAATTAAATACAATAAAATGCCTACTTGTTCTGCTACTACTTTCTTTTCATTAGAGAAACACTATCAGTTGTACTCAGCGTTAGCCTAATTTTTTTCCCCTGATGTCCATGAAATTCCCAGCCCATAAATATTCATCATCTACAAAAATACGTGTTTTACTTTATATCAACTGTTGCCCCACATCTCAGAATGATAAATAGTGGA
Source organism: Callaeas wilsoni (assembly GCA_013398955.1). Classification (NCBI taxonomy): domain Eukaryota; kingdom Metazoa; phylum Chordata; class Aves; order Passeriformes; family Callaeidae; genus Callaeas; species Callaeas wilsoni. Next base: position 42,749 of record VWPU01011377.1, read on the forward strand.
TATGTGATCAAAGATATTTCTGTCCATTTTCTCACCATTTGTCAAAACTGGTCTGGCTTCCTGAGCTTAGATGATCCTGGAGAGTACACAAACATGTGAGCTTGCTGCCCCTTGGTCCTAGCACATAGCCTATAGTGTTTGACCTCTGTGCCTACAGGAATGAGAAACTTACTGACTATGAGCAGAAAGGGTTTCTGGAGGAGAGATGGCCTTTCTGCTTTTAACTCACAAGCTCCAATATTTGCATATACGCCATATATGCGTCTATAACTGCTATAACCTAGATAGAGTATTTCTATCATTTCCTTTTAAAAGAAGGATTGTTCTTTAAACAATGACTTTCTTTGATGGCAGATTATATTCATTCCAGCCAATAATTTTTAGTGTACTTCTTTCAGCTCTAGGTGTAAAATGCACATAGCATAAACCCTTGATCAGGGTATTAAAAGTTAAGTTACCAATAATTTAGTGACAAAGTTCTCCCTGACTTAATTCTGTTATGCTCACAGACTTACTTGCATAAGAGATTAATATCCTACCAGCTTTTATTTGTTCATTCATTTTTTTCCAGTATTTCCACTCTGTGTATATGAGGAGCATTTGGCAGGTTCCCAGCTAAACAATGACTTTTAGCAGCTCAAGTCAGCCAGGACACTTCTTTCACTAGAGTGCTGGTGAATTGTGTCTTCTGCAATGTGAAAACGGTTCTTGCTCTTTCTATTGTCTTTGTGAAATTGACTTCCTGAAATCTCTAGTCAATTGGTTAGTTTCCTCATTAAATATTTACTAAACTGTATTCTCCCAGTCCCATACGCATTAATTCCAAATACACATTTTACTTCATCAACAGAAAAATTTCCCTTCACAGCCCCAAATAAATAAGTTGTCCCTAGAGAATATGACATAAACTGAGCTCATTTGATATTTAGATCTGTTTCAATGTATTTCAGTGGTACTGCAGTGCTTGGATCACCTCTGTTAAGATAAAAGCAATTTGTCTATGTTCCCACACCAATTTCAACCAATTTCAGTGTTTTCAGGTGCACATGAGGGTATTGGCAGCATCTCTGGCAATTCTTTGTACCTCACTGCAGCCCAGGAAGTAGCTGAGATCTGGTTTAATTTCAGGATTACTAACTTGAACTGAAATTATGACTAGGAGAGAGCAAACACTATAGGAAGATTACAAAATTCCATTCGTCAGGCTCAAACCTGAGCGGTTTCATCCTGGAACTTCTGAGGATTATGTTTAACGTATTCCAAGGCTTCTTGCATTTTTCCTATTAATTGATTCCTAAGCACAGGCATCTGAAAGAGAAAACTAGAGATGCGTGTCCGGAGTATCACAACGTGTTGGTTCATCCCAGCCACTGTTGGCACATACATATTTAAGGTAGGCATTCTCACCTACCTTTGTTTCAAGCCTGCATGCTCTAGTAACTCCCTATTGTGTCCATATCATCATTTAATGTGTTGATCTGATTTAGAGATTTGACGGATTTATGTGCTTCCTTAAGGCAGAAACACCACTGAATCTGTGAAGAGTACTGATCTGTAGCATCAAGCAGACGTGAAGCTATATGATTTCATTCAGTAGCACAGAAAAAGTAAATGTCTGCCAGTTTCAACACTTCTGTAAGTATTTTGCTGAATCAGGAGTTATCTCTAAGCATTCAAATAATCGCACTCTAGTTCCTGGAATCACTATATGTTTTGCTACTGTAATTGTCAAATTTAAACTCTTCAAAAAAGGCTTGCCAAAAGCAGAACGTCTACCATTCCACTTCAATCTCCACGTTATACCTTTTTGAAGAGAACTGGCATAGATTTTGCTTCTTCTATGCTCTTTTTAATAGCTATTAGCTGAGTTCTGAATGGAATTCTCAAAATTTGTATTGCCTTCCTGGAGCTGAGATGTATTTAAAAATTAATTAAACTGGCAGTTTCTGATTGCCAGCTAAAATACATTTAAGCACATTTTCATTCAATTTCAAAAGATGGAGTTCTTTTCTGACAGCTTGTTACCTAATGGATTCCACCAGACCAGTGTCTTTCCAGCAAATAAAATATGTTTCATCTTTCTAAGGACATGCATTGATCTAACTTTCAGTGTTCCTGTTTGAAATCTTGCCTGTCTTTGACTAAGATAGTGCTGTTCATGATCTGAATTTGATGCAGAATTTTAACCTAGTAGAAGTGTATGAGAACTCTGAATTTCAGTGGAACCAGGATTTTATTCACAAGTTTCATACTCTTCTCTATGAGATTATTTTTGGTCCTTTTCAGGTTTCTTTCTCTGACTTTTACAGATAGTTTGTGTCATATGTGGCATCTACAGTGACATCTACATTTTCATATGGAATTGTGTGTTGGCAATTGTTTGACACAATGACATATGATGTCTTTGCAGAAAAAAACAGCTCTACATTGTTTTCCTGGGCAACAAGCTGGACATTTACTCTTAGCTATAGAAACCTTGATGGCTAGCTGTCAGGCTTTGCTTCATTATTGTTGTGCACCTTAAACTGCTGAATGCTCTCTGACATTTAAACATGATGCAGAAAAACATTGTCATAGATAATGACTTGTAAATTACACAGGGGTAAACTTCACTTAGAAAAAGAAATAATAATGACAGAACTTTGGGACAATGATCTTTAGAGTGGTGTGTGCACCCCAGGGTATGCACAAGAATATCTGTTGGAGTGTGGAAAGAGAATATTTTTTGTACCATTAACAAATAAAATAAAATAATATTTAAACTGTATTTATTTTATTTTTATCTTACCTCTTTTATTTTACATTTTATGCCCATTTTATGCAACTGTGGGCTGCAGCTTGATATTTTTGAAAAATACCTATCCTACTACACGTAGTATCCAGTGAACAGGTAAAGAGGCATGACCACATACCCACACTTAGGAAGTATTACACATTTAGTCCAATTAAGGATCCGGTGAAAAAAGAAGATCTAGCTTGTAGATACCCAAAACTTCTGGTCTCTTACACAAATCATGGTTTGCCAGTCTAAAATCATAAGTGTGGAGACAAGTGTGCATCCTGGACTTTTGAAATCAGCCATTACCATGACAAATCCAGGGAAAGATGTTAAATTACCGCAACTGATCTGCCAGGAAGAAAATACCTATCTAGCTTGGTTTATTCTAAATTTTTGGGAAAACTCCATCCTAGTGCAGAAATGCTGATTGCAATGACTGCGAGATGTGGACCTGTTGGAACAAGTCCAGAGAAGAGCAACTGAGTTGATGGTGTGCTGGAACGCTTCTCCTGTGAAGACAGTCTGAGAGCTGGGGTTGTTCAGCCTGGAGAAGAGAAGGCTCTGGGGGGACCTTGTAGCACCTTCCAGTACCGGAAAGAGAGATGGAAAGGAACTTTTTAGAAGTGCAAGGATTGATGGGATAAAAGGGAATGGCTTTAAGCTAACAGAGGGTAGATTTAAATCAGATATTAAGAAGAAATTCATTACTATAAGAATGGTGACGCAATGGAACAGGTTGCTTGGAGAAGTTCTGAATGCCCCATCCCCAGAAGTGCTGAAGGCCAAGCTGGATAATGAGCAACCTGGCCTAGGGGAAGGTGATCCTGCTTGCGAATAGTTTTCCCTGTGGACTAATAAATCTTTATTTAGAGAAATTAAAATACTTTTCATCAAGAGAAAATTAGAGAAATTCTGGCTCTGTACTTCTTTTACTGTTCTTATCCATCTAAGAAGTGAGCAATCTGTTAGTGTCAACTAGCAATGATAAACATGAAATTAAAATGTTGGAAAAAAGCTTGTCTTCACTTAAGACAATGGAATGAGCTTCAGTGCAAAACCATCATATTTTTAAAATGATCAGAGCTTAACATATTCCTTCTCTCTGAATTTTGAATATTTTGGGGGGAGTTGGCTTACCTTATATGTAGTGGGACATACCCATGCAAGCAGAACTATATGTTTTATGAGTATTATGTGTGCTTAAAATGCTTTGCAAAACCAGTGTACTCAACTCTCTCTGACTGAAATAAATACCAGTTGAGAACAGAAGAAAATACTTTGTTTTTTGATGAAGACTCTTATACCAAGAATCCATTTATTAATTGATTTTTTCTTACCTCAATCTTTATTTTAATGTAGTTCTGTAGAAAAATGGTATTGAGAAGCTGTCCATATATATTTGGTAAACTTGTTGCCCTTATAGCTGTAGAACTTAGACTAAAATTAGTGGTAGTTTTCCTGAAGCACAAGTTGCTTTAAGTTATGACTAACTGCATTCCTGCTGTGATAATTCTGTGAGCACCATCTTATGAGGAATTGGAAGAGCTGCCTCAGGTATGAAGGAAAACAGTAGTCTAATACAGAAGAATTAAACTAATAAATATTTGTTTTCAGTGAACCTCAACAGAAGACAAATAAAAAATGGAAAAGTAAGTTAGAAAAATTAGCATGTACATACCATAACCAGAACTTCTTTTGAGGTGGCCTTCATCATAATGGTCCCCAAAATAGTAGGCAAAGAGATTTGTATATAGGTCACAACACTTACAGAGTGAGCACTGGTTAAACCATCATCAGAATGACAGGACAAACATTACAGCAAAAACTGTATATGCCCCAAGTCGGGAATGTAGCTCTAACAGAGATGATCCTGTGGGTGAACAGTGATGAGTTCAGGGTTACAGCCATCATGGAGAAACATACCATGATTTTCAGTTTGCAGTTATTTTAATGGTCTTGGATATATGCAATTTTACACTGCCTGTGCTTTAAAGGAATGACACACTTGCATTCAGTATCTTGCATTTGATGATATCACCATTTGCATCTCATTAAGAAAGGTGGAACATGCTTAATTAGATGAAAAAGATGCAACTATTATTGTGGTAGAGAGTAACCAAGAAACAATTCAACAGCAATTTTTTCAGCCCACCTTCTTTCCTCCATTCAACCAACTTAAACATGGAATAATGGATTACTATATACATTAGCCAAGATCTTCATCCTACATTCAATGACCAACTTCAGCGGCAATGAGTGTTACATTTTTGTTTGTGCCCATGTGACTGAGGATATTGAATTTTAGCTGTCACAGGTTCCACTGAATCTTACTATGTTCTCAGGATTGTTATAATTTGTGGGCATTGATAATTACATTTTGATTTAACTATCCTGATTTACACTAGCTAGAAAACCAAATTAACATCTCTTAATAGTTAGATTTAGTCCAACTAAATTCCACTGTTCTTAATCTAGGAATATTTTAATTTTTTAAATTTAAATACTGATATTAATTTCAATCTACCCTCTCAATTAAAAATATGGCCAATGTTATTACTTATTGAAAAGGCTTGAAATAGATTTCTCTACCTAACCACCAGAAAGATGGGTGCAAGAGAAACCAAATATTGTACAGAAATAGAAGTTTGCTCCAAACTATCTGCGTTGACTGACGTAGTTCAAGGAGAGAGAAAAGCTGTTTATAGAACTAGTTACTGATAATGCTCTTCTGAATTTGATACTGGAAATAGTAACTAAATTACTTCCTCAGGTGAAAATTTCACATTTATCAAAGTGAAAACTCTCAGGAAAAAATAACTTTACCAGATTTTTTCTAAAAGGACAGTGTTTGAAGAGTCACAACAGAGAGAGTTTAGAGAGCTTCCCTAGGAGGTGGAGGGAATGAAATAATTCTGTTCAAACAGAAACTTATTAGAAAGAAATATGAGACTGATAAAATAGGGATATAGAAGTTATTTTTAGGCTTTTCTTAATGTACGAATAGAAGGCTTCCTATTAAAAACGTAAAAACTCATTTGTAATGCTTTACACAATACATAATTTAACTATTCAAACTTTGCCAAATGTTAAATAAGGGCGAAGAGCAAAATACCCTTTCTTTTTGAACCTGACATTTTAATGACCTTAATTACATTAAGGTAAAAAAATGCATAGAAAGAGATATGAACAGATTATGTCTTGTTTTTGAACATACATTAATCATTAACTATGGGGGACTGCAAAATTTCCCGAATTTCTCCAGTAGGTATATCGTGCATAATTGCCTGGTGGGGACTTATGCCCTCCTCTTGAACTCTAATTTGTAGTCACTGAAGCATCATTTGTCTCAAGGAGTGGAGCTTCTCCCCTCTGCAGTAATTTCTATAAAATCAACTTGACTTTTTGCATTCAGGTGTTGGGGAGAGACACAAATGGTGTTTGGTTCCCAGGAGACTTAAAAGAAAGAATTCCCAGTGATAGAAAGGAAGGACAGGCATTTATCCCTTTTTGAACCTTATGTACTTACCTACCACTTTGTGAATGACCAGGCAGAATCATAGAATCATCAAGGTTGGAAGAGACCTCTACGATCTATAATGTCCAACTGTCTGCCCAGTACCATCACTGTTACCCCTAAATCACTAAACCATCGCCCAGCAGCAGATCCAGATGCCATTTAAACACCTCCAGGGATGCTGACTCCACCCTCTCCCTAGGAAACCTATTCCAATACCTGACCACCCTAACAGTGAAAAAATATTTTTTTATATCTAATCTGAATCTCCCCTGTCTCCTCTTAAGGCCATTTCCTCTAGACCTCTCACTGTAGGTAGTGTAGGAGAGACCAGCCCCCACCTGGCTATATCCTCCTTTCACGGAGCTGTAGAGAGCGATGAGGCCCCTCCTGAACCTCCTCTTCTTGAGACGAAACAAACCCAGCTCCCGCAGCCATTCCTTGTAAGACATTTTCCCTAGATGGTTCAGGAGCCTTGTTGCCCTTTCCTGGACATGTTTCAGAACCTCAATCTACTTTTCAAAGGGAGAGGCCCAGAACTGAACACAGTACTTAAGGTGAAGCTTTTAGGGGATGATCACTTCTTTAGTCCTGCTGACTAAGCTATTCTTGATCCAGGCCAGGATGCCATTTGCCTTCTTGGCCACCTGGGCACACCCTGGCTCATGTTCAGACACTGTCCACCACCACCACCCCCAAGTCCCTTTCTGCCAAACAGCTCTCTAGCCACTCCTCCCCCAGCCTGTGGAGCTGCCTGGGGTTGCTGTGACTCAAGCGCAGGACCCNGTTGCTGTGACTCAAGTGCAGGACCCTGCACTGGGCCTTGTTGAACCTCCTGCAGTCGTGACCTCAGCCCACGGGTGGAGTCTGCCCAGGTCTCTCTGCAGAGCCTTCCTACCCTTGAGCAGAACAACACTCCCACCCAAATCAGTCTCATCTGCCAATTTACTGAGGGTGCACTCAATTCCCACATCCAAGTCATCAATAAAGATATAAAACAGGAGTGGGCCCAAAACAAATTCTGAGGAACACCACTAGAGACCAGCTACCAACTGGATTTAACTCCGTTCACCACAATGCTCTGGGCCCAGCCACCCAGCTGTTTTTTTACCCATCAAAGAGTCCACCCATCCAAGCTGTGAGCAGACAGTTTATCTAGGGGATGCTGTGGAAGATGGTGTCAAACGCTTTAGTGAAGCTTAGATAAACTTCATCCACAGCCTTCCCCTCATCTGCTAAGTGGGCCACTGTGTTCTACAAGGAAATCAAGTTGGTCAGACAGGACCTTCCTTTCATAAATCCGTGTTGGCTGGGCCTGATTCCTTCACTGTTCTGCAGTGTAATGGCATTCAGGATGATCTCTTCCATAACTTTGCCTGGAACTGAGGTTAGGCTGACAGGCCTGTAGTTCCTTGGGTCATCCTTCCAACCCTTATTATTGATGGGTGTTACATTTGCTAGTTTCCAGTCAGCTGGAACTTCTCCAGTTGACCAGGACTACTGGTAGATGATTAAAAGTAGTCTGTGAAGTTCTTTCACCAGTTTCCTCATTGCTCTGAGATGGATCCCACCAGGGCCCGTAGACTTGTACATGTTTAATTGGCATAACAGGTCATTAGCCATCTCCTCCTGGATTGTGAGGGCTTCTCGCACCTCCTCAATACCAGCTTCCAGCTCAGTGAGTGGGGTATCCTGAGGACAACTGGTCTAGGTTTTGAAGACTGAGGCAAAGAAGGCATTAAGTACCTCTGCCATTCCTCATCCCCTTCACTACCATACCCTCTGCATTCAGCAAATAATGGAGATACTCCTTGAGTCTCCTTTTGCCGACCATGTATTTATAGAAGCCATTTTTGTTTTTAACTGTAGCAGCCAAATGAAGTTGTAGTTGGACTTTGTCCCTTCTAATCTTTTTCCTACATGACCTCATGACATTCTTGTAGTCGTCCCAAGTCATCTGACTTTCCTTCTAGAGTCAAGAGATTCTCTTTTTTCCCCTAGGTTCCAGCCTAAGCAGTCTGCTTAATCAGGCTGCTCTTTTTCCCCAGTGAACTGTCTTCCTACACCTTGAGATAGACTGCTCCTGGATATTTCACAATTCCTTTTTAAAGTACGTTAGCCTTCCTGGACTTCCTTGCCTTCCAGGACTGACTCCCAAAGGACTCTTGTCAATTGATCTCCTAAACAGGCCAAAGTCTGCCCACCAGAAATCCAAGGAGAAAGTTCTGCTGGTGCCCCTCCTTCCTTGCTTCAGCCAATATTGAAACCTCTAACATTTCTGGTGCTCCAGACAGCCACTAAGCAGCACATCACCCACCAGTCCTCTGTTCACAAACACAGGTTCAGCAGAGCACCTCCTTGGCTAGGGTTATTTTCCAGTTGTATAAGGAAGTTGCCTTCCACACACTCCAGAAACCTCCTAGATGCTTCCTTTCTGCTGTGTTGTATTTCCAGCAGGCATCTGGCAAGCTGACATTGCCCATGAGTACAAGACTGTGGGGCTTCTGGCAGCCGCTTGCAAAACGCCCCAAGTGCCCGTTCTCCCCGCCTGGCTGGTCCGTAAAACAGTCCCCGCAGACCTGCGCCCTGCTGACCTTCCCCAGTCTTCACCCAGAGGCTCTCAGCTGTTGCCTTCATCATCACCACCAATTTCAATACAATCAAAGCACTCCCTAACACACAGTGCTATCCCAGCACTTCCCCTGCTTCACCTGTCTCTTCTGAAGAGCTTATAGCCACCCATTGCAGCACTCCAGTCGTGACAGTCATCCCACTACGTTTCCATGATAGTCACCACAGAGGAGGATGCAGCCACAGTCTAAAACACGAATCTCTAAAGAGAACATCTAAGACTTGCATAAGTAAGAGAATGGGTAATTATTTTTTCCTGGGGTCCTCTCTTGCTTGTGTAGAGCCAGATATATTGTTAACTTGAATGATATTGCAGACACAAAGAGTCATAAATGTCGTCTTCCTCAACTCAAGTCTCTCTCATTGTCTTGCAATAATTAAATACAAGCAAATGGCATGATGGCAATGTTAATCTGACATTAAGATAAAAAAAATAATATGTTCATTTATGCAGAAAACAATTTACTCCATTCTTTATTTGAAAAGCCTTAGCCAGCATAATTACTCACTACCGTCTTGCACAAACAGAAATGGAGAACAAGCAAAATGCAGTTGAATTCAAGGGTTATATAATAATATTGATTTCTTACTAAAATGGAATGTAGTGCAGAAGAGGACTGATAGAAAGTGAACAGTAGGTGTGTGGCTCAAGTGCTAATTTTCATGGAGCTGTCTTTAGAAAAACCTAAGAATAACTTTGTACAGTTAATGAATAAACTATGTTTTTTCTTACTTTACATAATCAGTGTTGAGTGGGGGAAAAATAGAATGTCCTATAGGTACTCAGAGGGGAAGGAATAGAGAGGCTTTTGCCATACTCCTTTTTCTTCTAAAGGAGATGGACAGAAACAGGTAAAAACTGGCATTTTACTCTCCCCTCTGGAGAAGTGGAAAGATAGAAACTAATTGCTCCTCTCAGGGACATAATTCTGCTCTTCTTTACAATAATGCAATTGTGTATTGCACCAGAGGACAGCTTAAAAAAAGCTTGTCTAGCCTTTCATGACTAACATAAAATTTGTCTTATCAAGAAAAACTGTGATGAACCTTGAGGGATACATGATGTACTGGATGCATAAAACATATCGTGACTCTTTTGTATGAACAGTCATTAAGAGAAAATTATTGGAGAGAATGGAGAGGAAAGGTCTGGTTTATTAAAATTGTTTCTTAACACCTTGTTTTCAGGGTTTTTTTTGTTTTTGGCTTTTTTTTGTTTTGTTTTTTTTTTAATAGTGATAAAGATACAGGTGCTACAATGATGAGTTCTTTGATGTAAGTAATTGGAGACAGCCTATAGTCAAATTAGTACATTGCTAGCTTTGCAACTGGGTTCATTGCAATATGTGCCTATGGGCAAGACTTTAATTCTCAAAAAGCCTACTTGTAGATGAAGAATCCTTAAAGTTTTAGCAGGATATTGCACTAATGACACATTTGTAATGTGCCATTCAGATAGTTTTGAGGGTCTTAAAATCTCATCTCATCTGCTCAGGCGAGATTAAAACTGAAGAGCCCCTAATTAGGTGATCTCAGGCTAAAAAAAAACCCATCAGTTTTTACTTATTTTGAACTTAACTGAGTGACAACAGAAACTATGTAGAGGGAGTTCAGATGACTCAACTAGAAAGAGAAGGTCGACTGTCTCTGGCAGGTGTGATAGAGGTCCTGAGAGCACAGAAATTCTAACTAGAGTTTAGGAATTTATAAGGAGTGATTCATAGGATGTGAGACCAGAGGGGAAAAAAACCCCAAAAACATTGAGAAGGAATTAATGTCATCAAAGAACAGCATCAGCGCCCAAGAAATAACATGAAACCTCCCGTACTCTTTTGCTGGTGTTAAGATTTAATCAAATCTCACTTCAGTGTAGCTTCATGAGTTTTTTTCCATTGTAGCAGACAGGATCTGCATGGCTTATCTTGATAGTAAACTCACTCAATAGGTTGTATGATGTGTTACTCTATTTGTGCTTCCAAGTGCCATGGTCTACCATATATACCTATTTGTTGTCATTGTATGTTTTCCTTTGCTGATCTCCTTTAAGGCCATCTGGTGAATAGAGTGGAAGTGAGGCTGGGGGACAGTGCCTTGAGCTACTCATTGGTATCCTGGCCTTCTTCACTGTTTGCTTCCCTGGTCAACTTAAGAGAGCCCACATTGTTGCTGTGGTGAATATGCAGAAGTGATTGTTTCCTAGCAACACTGAGGACACATTTAAGATCTATCTGGATTCAGAGACTGAACTCTGTCCAGCAGGTTTATTTTGAACTGGCTTAATCCCATACAAACACAACCAAGACGAGGTAGCAGTGCTGCCTTTCATCACTCTATACCCAAAGCCCTAGGACTTTTAAAACTGTTTGAAAATAGACAGCAATTTCTTGAGGTTTTTAGCTCTGCTGGTGGAATTGGGTAGCTGAACTGCTTTGATGAGAACAGGCTAAGAAACACTCTTCTTCATATTTGATCATGGAAGGATTAGGAGGCTGCATGCTCAAGGCATCATCTTTTGTGGACGTGGTTTTTTTGGGTTGCTGAACTGCATTTGTTACATAGGAACACTGGGTGATTAACTTAACCTGAGGCCCGTTAGTTAGTAAGGTGCTTAAAAGTTAATGAGCAGCAACAATGAATGAACCGTTACAAACTGGCAGCAGGTAGAGGATGCTGCTGAAGGGCCATTTCTGCCTTATACCGTACCCTGGCTGTACTCTCCAGCTGCCTCAAGCACTAGCATTTGTACATGGCACTGAGATTGTACCAGGAAAATTCATAAAGAAAAAGAAGGAAGTTGCAGCTAAATAATTCCTCAAGAGCACGTCTATTTCCAGCAAAAACCCCATAACTTTTCTCCCTGAACAAGGCCCCAGATTCTTTGGAATCCATGGTGGTTTACTACTGTTCCATCTAATGCCCTAGGTAAAGGAGATTAATAGATCAGCAAAGACAATATCCTCATGGCCTTTGTCAATGTCACTCTAAAAGCAGAGTCTGTGTGGGCCTCTGTAACTCCATGTGACTCATCTCTGTGTAGATAAAACAAATTGTTTTTCATTTGAAAGGACAAAGTTGGTTTGTAAAGACAAGATATTTATTGTCTATACATCAGCCCTGCTTTTTCCAAGTTGTAGTTTTAAAATAATAGTATTATATTAATTTCAATGTGAGAAAATTGAAATGAAATCATAATAAGATTTTTTTTTAAATTGACATGGATTACTACTGAACTGCCAGCACTACTGTCGAGCTCCAGCCAGTGTGCATAGGATTGGAGAGTTTATATCCTTTATAAGTAATAATTTTGAAACTCTAGCTTCTGTCTTTGTTGACAAGGAGACAATGATGCTAGGTAATTTACTTTAAATCTAATGTAGTATTGAAGTTCTGACATGATAAGAGCAGAAGTCATCAGTTGTTATACCTGCAGCTCAATTGTAAGATTCATATACCTTAACTTTGTTAAGGAAAATACTGATAAACTCATTGAGATTGGCCTCATAGTTAACCTGTAAAGGTTAACAGTCTAGACCTGTAGAGCTCTAGCTAGAAATGTTTTTTCATAACTTACTCTTCTTATAGAATAATTTGTTTCTTTGTCTCCTCTGCAGTGAAGTACTATATATATATAAAAAAATAGCAGAGGTGATCTTTGCAATAAAAATCTTTAGACCATAAATCTCCTTAAACTAAAATTTATTTGAGAGTCTTTTCATGCTCATTGTATTAAATTCCTTCTCATTTAGAAGCTAGTTTTTTTTTTTGGAGGGAGGGCATGATGTAGGGATAACAAACCAAAAAACTTGAGCATGTCTGCTAAAATGTATCCATAAATAAAGTAACTAATGAGAGAAAAACTAGAAATTATTGCAAAGCTTGGAATATATTAGCATACCTTGTTTGAACAGTTATGCAAATATTGTATAATGCTTGTGAAAATTGCTTCAGATCTAGAATACTTCAGGAAGTGGGTATGTATTTTCTGCAAATCATTTAAGCTAGCTATGTATTTTGCTAAAAGATGAATGTGAATGTTAAGTAAATAGATGAAATAATCTTAATTATCTATAAGAGAAAGCCTGATTTAACCAAGAAGTTCTTCAGTGCTAGTCAGCAATTTTAGAATTGTATATTGGATGTTATTAAGATGATTTATTTTGCAAATGGTGAGAAAACATGAATTGTGAGTATTTTTAATTAGATCGCAAATATCAGAACATAGTTTTTAAACAATCATTCAGGCAATATTCTGGATTCTTGAGACCACATTGCACCACACAGGTGATTCTTAACCAGCTCCTAACGCACCAGTTCTGTGCATTGCTGTCCCTTGTCTCTGACACGGATGTGCTGATAAAAACCTCAGCAGAGCTGGAACATTGCTTTTTTCCCCACAGTATGACTAGACATGACTAAGTAGATTCTCCCAGAGTTTCTCTGGAGTCAAATTCATGCTTAGTAGCTTTAGTATCAAGAATGTGCACAAATGGTTAAAAGGCATTCTCACAGCTCTTCCTCCATCACAGCTGTGCTGTGTTACAGAAAGGGCAACGCAGAACACATAGCCTAAATTCAAGTTTTCACAGAATGTCAAAATTCTGAGAAGTTTCCACAGACTTAGGAAAACTTATATTCAAACAAACATGCTTGAAAGTCTGTTTACTTCACAGAAGGAGAATATGAAAGCAAATATATTTAAAAATTGATCTTATACTTCTGGACTTGCATAAAAACTGCCCCATGATTTAGATAGCAGGTATATTAATATTAAAAGCGCCACCGGCACGCTGGCTGGGCTGAGATGGCAGCAGCTTGGTCCAGGCGTGTCCCACACAAAGGAAGGACGCCCCGGGGCACCTCGGTGCCTCGCTTGCCAGCATTCCAGCCCGTGCGGTGGAGGGCACGGAGCCTAGCGTGCCTGGGGCTTTTGGATAGCCCAGGCGCGGCCAGAAATGAGTGAGCAGAGGTGGCTCTCGGCCGGTGATCCAAGGGTTTATTGTAGAAGCACCCTCAAATGGTCCGAATACCGAAGAGAGCAAGGCACAGTAATCAGGGCTTTATAAGGATGCAGGGAAGGGGGCGGGGTGACACCACAGGGACCCAGAGGAAGAGGAGAAGGGTGGGACAGGTCAGGACACCTTCCCTTAGGGGACACAAGAGGTGTCTGTCAACCGTAGACAGAACCACCCCTCAGGACTCCTAGGAATTCAAAGGCAGAAGCCATCTTCACAGAATGGGGGTTTCACTCCTTGGTACCAGCCCACCAAACCTCTGTTTCTGGGCCCTGTGGCCTCCTGGTTGGTTCATTCACCACAACAAGCAGGCATCTCCAGTAACAGTTTCACTTCAGTGATATTGCTTGAATATACCTAATACTCATTTTAGATGAAATGTTTACCTACTCTTCTATTACTTCTAAGAGTGTGAGGTGAAATGGATTAACCCCTTTTGTGAGCCTTGCTGAGTTATGCTGTAATTTTAGTTACTGCTGTAAGCTCTTGGCAGAGAAAGGCGAAAGTAACAAATAAATATATGTGGATATTATAAATAATTACTTTCTGTCTTTAACAAAAATGATGAGCATAAGATTTGTAGTAAGGCAGCTGAATGGAATGAGAATAGGACGGACATAGGAACTTGCCATCAGTCCACTGTTTTCTATTACGACAATGTCAAGTGGTATATCTGAAGCAATGGAAAATAGGGTCAATACCATAGGAAAAAAAAAAAAGACAGGCATCTCAGCATTCTGAGATGGTGGTTATTCCTGCCTCTAACAGACTATTTATTCCTCTGGGTTGTCAGGCTCAGATTACTGATCTGGTTCTAAGTATGCAATAAAGAGGGAACGGAAATCTGACTGGCTTTGGTGCAGAGCCACCAGGAGCTGAAATCACAGCATGTGAACTCAGCTGTACCATCCTCAAGACATCTTAAAGCCTTGAAGCAGTGCTGCTACTTAGACATGTCCAGCATGGAGCTAATAGATCTTTCCAGGCCTGACCTTGGGTGCCATTGTTCTATGTTTGCAGAACTGGAAGAGTTAAGGAGCAGCTTGAGAGTTATCTCAGTACTTTCCACTACCTAACTCAGCGTTGAAGCTGAGTGATGTGCTCATGCTGTAGCCTCTGTTAGACCTCAGATGATTCTTGCAGGACCACAGGAATGTCTCATTGCTGCACAGCTCCTAGTGGGCCACAGACTGCCAGTTCTTGGCTGGCTGGACAGGGCTGCTTGGAGAATTACCCAGCCCACTTCCTTGCTCTAAAAGAGGAAAAAATACTAAAATGGCACAAAGGTGATTCAGAAGTTGAAAATTTATGCTTCCTTTCTGTGTTATTGTACTGGCTTTGTAGTGAATTTATTCTGATTAAATAAATTGTAGGGTTCTTTTTTTTCCCCCCTCTTCAGAAGTATGAGTTTCACTATCCAGGATTTCACAAACTGGCTATACCCAGACATAGGACACAGGGAACAGTTCTGCTACTGGTTCCAAGTCACTTAGTTTCCTAACTGACTCATCTTGTCCACAGAGTAGGACTAAACAGTTTACCAAATCTGCACTCATTACGATCCAGAATAGTTTGTCTGAGATCTATGCAGCTACAACACTAGCTTTGGCCTTAGGATTTTTGGTCACCTTCTAATATCTTTCAGTCTTTTACAGGAGAAAGCTTAAATTTTTTAAAGTACTGTGAAATATTTGGTGCTTTATGAAAGGTGGGAGCAGATATCCTCAAGGGGATCTTACAGTGAAATACATGTCCTTGTGTGAAGAGGATATGTTTCAATGATATAGCCACTTCAGACATTAAATTCTTGTTTGCTTCTCTGTATTTTAAAGTTATGGCTGTTTCTCAGAAAGTTTTGAACTGTGTGGAGTAGTAAGAATTCCTTTTGACTATACTTCCAAGATGCCTAAATAGAAAATTCTAGAAGGCACTATTTCGTAGGTTGCCCCCTGTCATGTTTCCTTTCACCTGTTTGGAGCTTCTCTCACAGAAAACTCTACATACCCTATCAGTTGCAGTGACCTGAAATAATTAATTTCCTTCAGTCCCTAGTTCCTTAACCCCTTCCTTTTGAAACCATTACTGGAATATAATTTCTTGAATATCACATGCTGTATTTTATCATGGTGAAAAGTTAAAAAAAAGGCCTGAGATTTAAATCCTTTTCAAACCAGAGTGTAATACGCAACCACAGGAACAAAATGCTGTGATCAACTTGTGGCATTTCAGTTTTACTTTGAGAAATAGATAATAGAATCATAATCTGAGAGCATCAAGAATATGTTTTCTATTCTCCTTTTCTATTTTTGAAAAGCTTAGAATGAAATTGCTCAGAAAAGAATGCTCTGACACCATTGTTAATGCTTTTTCTTTTTGTACTTACTGAGGACCCCCTTGTTTGCTGCAGCTGTATCTTAACCGAAAAATACTAATGTTTTAATTTGAATTTTAAGGCTGTGTGTGTTAAGTTTTCATTTACTCTCAAGTCAGGTTGGATTCTATGAGGATATGGTTTTCCCTAAGAATTTCCCTAGGTGCTTCCCCTAGGTTACCTAAAGACGTTAGGACATCATTTAGTTGCTTGAAAGTTTAAGGGGAATTTTGGTGTTTAAATGCTTAGTAGGATTAAAGACACTCTCACATCAAAGGAGTGAATTTTCCCCTCGTCTACATCTTCCACCTCCTACTCCCTCCCGTTCATCCACGGTTGCCTAAATTGCTTCTCAATTTAATTCAGAGAGAAATGACTTTCAAACCCTGAAAAAAAAATTAAAAAATTAAAGCCGATTTAAAATATTTCAGTTGAAAAAGGACCCTGCCAATGTTTTCTCATTGGATTTCTTGGCAAAAAGTGTCTGAGATTGACTTCACTTGCCCATGTCAGTGCAAAAGTCTCTCGAAACTGATTCTCCAAGAGCCCAAATGTCCTGTGGTTTTGAAACGCTAATTGCAAGATAATCTAATTAGGCTAATAACTTGCCCACCACCATGCAGGAAAGCTGGGCGAGATTTCCCTGCATCCCAGACTTGCTTTTTTTTTTTTTTTTTTTTTTTTTTTTTAACATCAGCTGGTTCTAAACAGCAAGCGTGATTTCACTGAAGGAAAGTTTGATTTCACTTTGATTTCACTGAAGGAAAACACTCTTTAGAGAGGTAGTTGCTTGGAAGCCAACCACGCCAGGCATTAGAGGAAACAATAAAAACAAAATAGGTGTTGATAGTGAAGCCGTAACGCATATTTAAATATTGATTACATTTCGTCTGTGTCTCAACAGCATGAAGTCTTCATTCAGTAGGGCACATATCTTGTGAATGTTAGTGCGATCAGCTGAGACAACAGACATGCAAGGGTGCAGCTCTGATCTACTAATCCAGGTAATCTCTGTGCTTTGATCATTTACAGAGGAGATCGCAAGCCTAGGGGCAGAGAAATGCAGTCTGGACCCCTCGTGAAAGGGAACTGGCCGGAATCTGTCCGAATGTTTTGAAGCTGTAAATTCAACTTGAAGTGTTGACTGAGAGAAGATGAAGGAAACCTGAGGGTGTGCAAAGCAGACTCTGTGAACCTCATCTGAAGTCTGATTAAGTTTGAATCAGAAAATCTTCCTGTTAAGCAATTACTTATTTGGCTTTTTGCGTTTACTGAGCTTGCATGGCAGAATTACAGAGCAGAATGAAAGATCTCACATCGTTAAAAATACTGAGCTGCAAGATAGTAGAAAACCTGTTACAGAGTTGTGTTGGAGAACCTTTGTTTTACTTTCACAGACAGAGTTAAGCCTATAAACAGCACCACTTTCTTTTTTCTTTTCTTTTTTTTTTTTTTTTTTTTTTTTTTTTTTTTTTTTTTTTTTTTTTTTTTTTTTTTTTTTTTTTTTTTTTTTTTTTTTTTTTTTTTTTGTTTTTTTTTTTTTTTTTTTTTTTTTTTTCTTTTTTTTTTTTTTTTTTTTTTTTTCAATGACAGATTCTTTCCAGGTTTGTGATTGTTAGTTCTATTTACTGGATAATAACTGATTTGCTTATGATGTGCCAGTCTGACTCTCTTTTATTTAAGATTGTTCTCAGCGGTATGTTTCTCATTTCAATTTCAGACAGCCTTTTCCCCTCCTATCAGATTGAACTACAACCTACAACATTTTTTGTTTTGGGATTTTTTTAGTCTTTTTTACCACTTCTTTTTGTTGCTGTCGTTGTTGCTATTGTCGCGAGAGGACAGTCATTTCACCAGTGCCCTGTACCGTAATTCGCCCGTCGGGAGGGCCGGGGAGCGATGTCGGCGTTCTACGGGGAACCGGGTGGGCGAGCAGCAGCGCACCAGCGCGGAGCCCCCGCAGGCAAGGCGCTGGGCCGAGGGCATGAATCATCACCAACTGGGCTTTCATCGCTACAGCATTCATCAGCGGCTGAGCGGGAGCCCTGTCGGGCTGTACAGCGATCCCTCCCGAGACACGCACCAGCGCTGCCGCCCGCGCTCCCGCTTCCCTGCCCCCGCACGACTAGTGCCGCTCCCCGGACACCCAGGGCAGCTCGCTGCGGCGGCCGGGCAGGGGAAGGATCGAGCCGCAAGGCCAGGCCTGTCCCGTGCCGGCGATGCCCGGGCGAGCCCCGCTGGCGCCGCGCCCTCGGGCGGCCACCGCCTGCCTGCAGGTGGCGATCGGCACCTCCAGCGCCGCCCGCTCGGCATCCCCAGCCCCGGGCAGCCCGCGTGTGCGCTGCCCCCCGCCGCAGACGGCAGTGCCTGCCCACAGGATGCCCTCTCCCCCTCCTACCTCTCCTCTCCACCCCGGAGGGGTCCTGAGAGGTAGCCCAGAGCCACCGCTGCCAGGCGCGGAGCTGCAGAATAATTTATAAAGGGCAGGGGTAGGTGAGAGAGTCGTGGAGAATTTATCTGCGGTGTTCCTCCAAACGAGAGGGGGCGAAGGGGAATGACATCTGCGCCCACCCGACGATGGCGACCCAGCGAGACCCCCGCGGAAGGGCGGGGGGGGGGGGTGCACGGGGAGGGGCGAAAGTAAGGAGGGAGGGAGAAAGCTAGGGGAGCGCGGAGAGGCAGAACAGGGAGGAACGGCGCGGGAGAGCGGCAGAGCGAGGGGCAGTATCTCGGCAAGCGGCGACAGGAGGGCCGCCCCCACCGCGCAGGGCTGCGCGCTGGGCAGAGGCGGCGGGGATGGGCGGGCGCGGGGCGGCTCCGGCAGCCGCCGTCCTCCGAGCTTCGGCCGCCTCCCGCCGCGCTATATAGGGGAGGGAGGGGTGGTGGAGCGGGGGGTGCCCGGCGTGGCCAAACCGCACAGGGCGCCGATGCCTCCTGCCAGGGGAGCGCACAAGTGACCGGCGTCTCTTCCCATGTCTGTCTTCTGAAGCGACCCCCCCTTCACCCCCAGCCTGGCATGGATGTGGCCAACAACACTACCTCCTCAGCGCGTTCCCCCGAGGGGACAAGCGGCCCCAGCCTCGCCGAGGTGACCCTGGGCTACCAGGTGCTCACCTCCCTGCTCCTGGGCACGCTTATCCTGTGTGCTGTGAGTGGCAACGCCTGCGTGATCGCAGCCATCGCCCTGGAGCGCTCCCTGCAAACCGTGGCCAACTATTTGATCGGCTCTCTGGCTGTCACCGACCTCATGGTGTCCGTTCTGGTGTTGCCCATGGCGGCCCTCTACCAGGTGCTGAACAAGTGGACGCTGGGGCAGGTCACCTGCGACATCTTCATCTCACTGGACGTGCTTTGCTGCACCTCTTCTATCCTGCACCTGTGCGCCATCGCCTTGGACAGGTACTGGGCCATCACGGACCCCATTGACTATGTTAACAAGCGAACTCCCCGGCGGGCGGCCGTGCTCATCAGCCTGACCTGGCTTATCGGCTTCTTGATATCCATCCCGCCCATGCTGGGCTGGAGGACGCCGGAGGACCGCTCGAACCCTGACGCCTGCACTATCAGCAAGGACCACGGGTACACCATCTACTCCACCTTCGGCGCCTTCTACATTCCGCTTCTTCTCATGCTGGTGCTCTACGGTCGCATCTTCAAGGCGGCACGCTTTAGGATCCGCAAGACAGTAAAGAAAGCAGAGAAGAAAAAAATCGCCGACACTTGCCTCACTCTCTCTCCGGCCACTGTGAAGAAAGGCAACGGGGAGCCCGGCAAGGGCTGGCGGCGGACTGTAGAGCCCAAGCCCGGTGCTTGTGTCAACGGCGCGGTGCGGCAGGGCCAGGACGGGACCGCCCTGGAGATCATCGAGGTCCAGCACTGCAACAGTTCCTCCAAGACTCACCTGCCGCTGCCCAGCGAGGCGTGCGGCTCCTCACCGCCGCCCCCCTTCGAGAGGCGCAACGAGAAGAACACGGAAGCCAAACGGAGAATGGCTCTGTCCCGGGAAAGGAAGACCGTCAAGACGCTGGGAATCATTATGGGCACCTTTATCCTCTGCTGGTTGCCGTTCTTTATCGTGGCCCTGGTCCTGCCCTTTTGTGACAGTAAGTGCTACATGCCCGAGTGGCTGGGGGCAGTCATCAACTGGCTGGGCTACTCCAACTCCCTTCTGAACCCCATTATCTATGCCTATTTCAACAAAGACTTCCAAAGTGCTTTTAAGAAAATTATCAAGTGCAAATTTTGCCGGCAATGAAGCCCGCCACTCCGGGACAGGGTAAATGGGGTCCTGTTACTTCCTCCACCCGCCTTCCCCGAGCCGCAGTGTGCCCCTGCCCAGCCCCTGCACAGCGCCGTCCGAAGGGCGGGGGTCTCCGGCATCCCCGTTCCGTGCAGCGCGCCCGAGTCACTCGCTTCACGCCCGCCGGACAAGCCCTGCGGATCAGGGCAAGGCTCCGCTGGGAACGACGGGGGACGCCTGGCCTCGGAGGGTTCCGCGGCCGCCCTCGTCTCTCCCGGCCTCCGCTGCCGGGCGCCGGCGCTCCCGCCTCCCTCCCACTCTCCATCATTCTGGGTAGACTTAGGGTTTGCAGGTCGTTGCTTGTGGTGGCTGTAAACCACAGCGTCTGCCCGAGTAGCATCGGTAAAACAAAACCACCCTATGCAGGAAACCGCCGTGTCGGGGATTATTCTTGGATTTACGAGGCGACGGCGGTGGACTGAGTCCGACCTCGGTCTGGCGGTGTGAGTATAGAGGCTGAAGGAGACTGCTCGAGCGGAGGAAGGAGCTTTGGGAGCGTTGCTTCTCTGTTTGTGAAACCCTCAAGTGGATATTCTTGGGGAAAAACCGCCCATGTTTGGTAATCTTGCAAAGTACTTACAGCAACGTCCCCGTCTGCTTTACGTGTGCCTGACAGCTCTCCTGGTATGCTAGGACCTGCCAGTTCACCGGGGTTCCCTTTGTTACAACACAGGGAAATGGTGGGACTTAAAACCGCAACCGCACGCCTCATTATATATGGAGATTTATGGGGATTATTTTTTTTAAATGCCTTTGACAGAGTGTTTCCCAGCAAGGAAAGGCTTGGCGCCGCGCGACTGTCCCTGAGTACACCGCGCACGAAAAGGCACAGGGAGTTTAAGCAGCCTGCGAAGTAGCGTTTCTTTCCTTTCTTCTTTTTTTTTTTTTTTTTTTTCCTTCCTTAAGCCGCTTGAAAGTTTCTCCTGAGACGTTGCTGTTGCTTTGGAGGTAGTCAGCTGCGGCACATTTGGCTCGGGGGAAAAAAAAAAAAAAACCAAAAAAACCAAGAGAAAGACAAACAACAACAAAACGATCCAAACCGACCAACCAAAACATTGCCATGTGCTCCATGGCAGTAGGGGAGGGGCCGAGAGCATCAGCCAGCGGCAGTCGCAGGTGGGGAAAGCAGCATCTCGTCGCAGACTGCGAAGGGACAGGCTGTCTCCTCCTCCGGGCGAGCCCCGGCGGGGATAAGCACGACCTTCCCCGCAATCTGAGAGCCACGGCCAGAAGCAGGTAGTGTCCTAAGGGTTCTCCTTGTCTCACCTGGCCGGTCCCCGGGGCGGATCTGCAAGCCTCCGCCCGCAAAGAGTCCCGTCTCTGCCGCTAGCCCAGCTTCTTGGCCCCGGGAAACCCGGTGTACTTCCCCTTCCCCGCCTGGCCCGGGGTTGGGGCAGGACTGCGTTGCCCGCCGCAAAGCCCCTCTGCCCGTCCTGCCCCCCTGCCCCTCCACTGCCGTGCCCATGCCTCTCCCTCCGGCTGCGGCCGGGACCTGGGGTCGCTTTCGGCCCGGGGAGGAGGGAAAGGCGCCGGGCCGGATACCGGCACTGGGGCGGCTGCCGCTTACCCCTGCGACGGGTTGCCTGGAATGAATGCTTGACCAAATATATATATATATATTTTTTTCCTGTTTATTTTTGTGTAATCTGTGTTGCTTGTAAGTAAAAGGGAATGTGAAATGTGTGTCACGTGAATGTAAGTGTCCAGTAATTTCTGAATTTCAACCGCTTACATTAAACGAAAATAGTGCTTTTGACAACCTCCGATATGTAGCTGGTTCTCTGAAACTCTTATTTGGCCTCATTTTCGCAATTAAAGTGATCTTTGATCTTATCTCTTCTTTGATCACTCCTAACCACACGTGTCTTAGATGTTCTCTAAGTGTCGGACTGTCAGAGGAGTTAGCCTAGAGCGATTAGGGAGACGAAACTTCTCCTGAGCGCTCAGGTGCCCGGTGACTTTAGGAGCACCCCGCTCCGCGGGTGGGGCTGGGCAGAGCTGCCGGGCACCCCGGGGCAGGGAGCGCGGACAGGAGGGCCTGTACGCGCAGGCGGTGTGGGGGAATTGCTGCTGTGCCCAGCACAGGAGGGGTTTGCTCCTCTCAGTGCCTCCTTCCTTGAATCCTGCCAACTCCACATCGGCTCCTGAATGTTCTGCCTTTTTTCAAATAACTTTTTTTTCTTTGTAAACCTTCCTGTAAACTCCGGGGCAACGATCTCAGCTGGGACAGCGTGGCCGCCCTCCGGTCCCGCACGATAGACCGCGCTGGGTCCCCGTTGCTCCGCAGGGCTGGCTCCTGACTTCGGGGTGGGATGGGACGTGACGGGGCCACCCGACTTCTGCGAGAGCCCTAGGACCTGGAAGCCGGGCACATCCCGAGCCTCATGAGACAGGGTGGTCAGAGGGGTGCCCCATCTGTGCTCGCTGTATCCACTTGGCCCGCCCGCACTGCAGGGCTGCGGATGGCGGGGGTACGAGGGCACCCCCGAACGCGTGCCGCGGACGGTCTTGCCCCTGGCGCTCCGGCTCTTACTTGGGAGTCCCGGAGCCTGGAAGCGCAACTTCCTTCGGCTGTCACCAGCAGGCGAGACGCGCCGTTTACCGTGCACCTCTGCCCCTTGATTCCCCGCACGGTCTCCGTCCTCTTCTTCCGAGGGCAGAGCGCCGGGGAACGGCCCCGCACCCCCACCACCCTCCCCGGGGCAGGGGGTCCTCCGGGGCGGCGAGGGGCATGGCTGCTTCAGCGCCCCCACCACCGGCCTCTCACGTCGGCCGCTCTCCGGACCGTGGCATGGCCACACGGGCCGCACCCCGGAGACTCCGCCGGCGGGGCGGCAGCCACGGTGCCATCGGCGGCTCCACCGCATCCCCCTCCGTCTTCTCGACCTCGCGGCGCTGCACCAGCCACGACGGAAGAACCAGCCCAGACCTCCGTGGGACTATTTCTCTGAACAGTTTTACGTTTCTCCCACCTGTTGCCTTTTTCTTTTTTTTCTCCTTTGCAATGAATTCTATAAGGTGGAGGAAACGACCTGCTTTAAGAAATACAGCTTTTTGTTTCTGTACTGTGATTTTCAAATTCTTAATTTGATTTCCACTACAATTTAAGAAAAATCCAATCAAATTCAAATCCCTAAAAACCAACCAACCTAGTGTTTTTCAAGGGAGAAATCAAATTTGCATTAAATCAATATTTGTGGTTAGTTGCAGTATTTTATTTGCTTCACTAACAAGCAACCTCCTCACAGTTTAGAGAGGTTAATTTCAGTTTTAAAGGTCCTGTGGAAGTTCAAGCAATGAATAAAGAAAAATCCAAAGCAAGCAAAAGATTTTTATGTTTTAAACAGAGCCATAGAAAATTGAGTTTTAACAACTTGAGTCAATTGTCAATATCAAAGACGAGTACAGATATAAAGGCTTTAACCTTATCTTCCTTTAAAAGTGCCTCTTTAGGCTGCTGTAAAACAAAAAGAGAGTTTCATAACTCCAAATTTTCTCTGCCCTTTGGCTCCAGTTGAGGCTGAATTTGAGACTGAATCACACATCTGACAAGAAGTGCTGGCAGAGCAATTGAAGTACACTTACACTGGCCAAGAGTAGTTATGGTTGGGACTAGGGGGATGAACACATAAGAATAAGGGAAAGACATGTAGACTTAAGGTGGTTTGGTCCAACCTGCAAAGTAGATTTTGAGACCATAAAATTTCATCTATTTAAATAGAAATTTTCAACGTAAACTTCTTGATATGCCTTTCTTTCCCCTCTCAGTCCCATCCTGACAGCATCATGCTGTACGTTTGGTAGAAACAACAAAACCCCTCAAACCAATGTCCCCAAATCTCCTCACAGTTAAAAAATCTGATCTCTAGAATCTGCTGTTTCAAACATTTCTCGGGACAACATTGTGAATCTTGCACCAAAACACATAGAGAAGTGATTCATGCCCAGAGAGAAGAAACAAAATGATGATGCAAGTGAATTTCTGCTTCATAGCTGCCCAGTTTTAACAGAGATTCAGTTTTAACAGTAGAAGTGTCTATGACCCCTTTATATGCAACTGGAGAAAAGCCAAATGGCTATCATGTAGTGTGCAAACATTCCTGTTGGTGTTTTGCAAAATCTAGAAATGATCACATATCTCAGAGTTTTGGAAACTACAGTGTCTTCTGTATTTTTCAATCTCAGTCCAGGCCTCTCTGCTTGGGTATACGCTGCTATGAGCCTCACCTTATCTTGCTGCCCACAGCTGAGCTTGTCTTCACTCTGAATAACCAGTGTGTCTCCAGGGGCAATTCCACAGCATGAAATATCTTCTGTTGGACTGGCAGCAAAAATCTTTTGGTGAACAATCCTTTCCACAGCAAGAATGTACTCTGAACTATGTAACTTAATGAGATAATTTCTTGATTTCGGCAGTGAGTGACGGAAGATTCACTAGTGTTTTCTTACATTTCTTGACTAAAAAATGCTCAAGCACACAGAGAACTGTACTTATATGTGGCCACAAATTCCAGCCTTGCAAATGTCTGTGCCAAGTTAGTTTGGCAGACTGTCAGTATGGTCCAGAAGAATGAAGATGAGGGATAGGAAACAGATGGATTATAAAATATTTAAAAAAATTACTAAACCTGAAAAAATTTTGATAGGGCAACAAAAAACCCAACCCAACCCAATCCCACCCCAGATCCCTACAAATACACCTACCCTTCTTGCAAAAATCAGAGGCATATGGCCATCCAGATAGTTTCTGAAATCTTCACAGAGCTGTTGAATATAGTGAGTCCTTTCTAAAACAAAAAAAAATTCTTGCAAAAAACCAAACTAGAAGAAATTGAAAAGGGTACAAGAGCCATGTATTGAAAATGCTAGCAAGCACAAGCAGAGGTGAGTATTTTCTCCTACTGTAATAACGTCTTTTTTATTGTTTGTACCAAAAGGCACTTGAAGCATCTTTTGCTATTAAGCAGAGTCAATATAATACTTTCAAATCAACTTTCCCCTTTCAGAGCTATTTACACCCATTGCTGAACCATAGCTTATGTACACACAGGAGCAATTAGAACGATGTAAGATAAGGTGTTGTCTGTGGGCTATTTTAACTTGTGCCTTGTTCCTACCTCCTGGCATCTCCACAGTGGTTGGTTTGGTGGGCAGATACAGGTCTAATGGATTTGATACAGAATGCACTGAAGTGAGTATCATACAGCATATGCTATACCATTTCAGGCATATCCTCACTAGTGAATGCCATGTGTAATCCAATTTTTAAAATGAAACCTTCTTGGTGCGGCGGAGTTGACTTATACTGTAGTCTTTTTTTCAAGTGGCTCAGAGAGAAAATGTCCATCTTCAGTTTGATATCAAAATGCATGGTTATGATTTTAAACTATCCAGTGCCAAAAGATACATATATATATATACACATATATATATCCAAAATATATACAATGGTCCTCTGCTTGAACTGCTATGGTCCAAACATAAATTTTTGTACCAAAGTGAGTTGTGAAATATATGGAAAGTTATTAAATTTTACATGTAAATATTAAGTCTTTGAAGTCAAGATCTCAGTAGATGACAATTTCCGGTTGACCTTTGGAAGAATGCTGCCAGATGAAGTGAAGGTTGGATTTGAAGACACCCAAACCAATTAAAACAGCACCTGGACCGCACTCAGAGGTGCTGCCTGTGCTCAAGTTTGGCTGGTTGCCTTTAACCAGACCAGTCTCAGGCAGAGATTGTGGCATAGTCACGTCTCACACAGACAAAATACTTGGCTGGGTGTTGCTTTCAAATTGATGGCCTTCAGTTGCCATCATCTTCCAGCCTCTTTGCCTGTCTACCCAGAAGTGGTGAAAACATGGGCAAACTGCAGGTAAAAGCCCTGGGGGAGAGCTTCTGGTGATGGTCTTTGAGACTTGCTCTACAAGAGTTTTTTTAAATTTCAGTGCCTACAAGGCAAGAAAGAAGCAGTCAGAAAGTGAAAGCATTCAGGACAGAGAATCAGCTCAGTTTGCTTTCATGGAAGTGGCTTGGTATTGAAACACATTTTCAGAAACTTACGCTCCTGAAATGAAGACAGCTGCTCTCTCACGTTGGACAGATGATTGTAAACCTTGGGCCAGGCCAGCACTGAGCCAAAGAGGGTCTGATCTGGTCAAAGTGTCCATTGAAAATTGCCCCCAGCACATTTTGCTCTTTGTCTTTTCTGTACCCATTGCTAAGAGCCACTGCCAGCTTTGTGCAAGCTAGTAGCTCTTTCCCATCTGCCTTTGAATGCTTATCCATCGTCTATCTCACAGCCCTGAGAAACAAAAAAAAAAAAGTCGGGAAATTAATTGGATCATGTCTTTCCATTGAAGACTAGTGTTGTATTCAGAAGAATTACAGAAGACATGGATTCAGTCTATAATTTCTTGAGCCAGCTGGCATGCTACCTTATTGTGACATAGTTAAGTGCATATGCATTTAATCAAAATATCACAGCGGTCAAAGAGTCAATTTCCCCCACTGTACTTCAATTACAGACAATTTTGTGAAAATCCTTGAGCTAGTTGTTTGAAAATGTAATTTTCGGTAGCCCTCAGTATTTATTTCCCCCATTTCCCATTTACAAGTCAGTCAATTGCTCAAAATTGCTGAGTAAAAGTTTTCTGGATTTTCAAATGACTACCATTAAATTGCTGTGAGATCTACCTTTTAAACCCCATTTTCATCTGCAGTTCCATAGAGTTTTTTAAAAAATCAGATTTTCACAGATTTCTAGCCTAGCTTCAGCAAGGGAGACAGAAGGGACCAACCATTTTCTCCCTCTCTCTTTCTCTCTCTCTCTCTCTCTCTCTCTTTCTCCATCAACCCCTTACTATCAGTAAAAACAGTGGCTTTGTTAGAAGGGCCAGGCAAAACAATGCTTCCTGACGGAATTCAGGTAAATGTATGTGGAATGTTTTTGAGCATATTACAATTTTTCACAGCATCACAACGGAATGTTGTTTGTTGTAAAAGGTTACTGTAGCAATATAAAATGAATATTTGAGTTATTGAAATGAAAGACAGATAATGTAGTCTTACCTAGATTTAATCTTCTCCTTTATGAGCCATTCAATGGAGAAAAATATTTCAAGCAATACAAAGTAGCAGCCATGTGCAAAAATAGCCACAGAAAACTGCATCACTCCCACTGAAAGAGATTTGCATATCTGAATATTTAATTTGACAGTATTTATGAAGAAATATGTGAATAACAAAAAGATAAATTACATTTGTAATTGAAGTATTTTGTAAATGAAAAATCTTTTCTATTTACTTGCAATATCCAAATCAGTCTACTGGTGCTCTAGGAAACTTTATTGAGCTTCTGAAGACAAAGGCGATAACTTGCTGAGAGAAAAGTAGCAGTGGGTGATAAGGTAATCATAAATGCACCTGCATGGCAAAAAGCTGAGAACTTCAACAGCCTTCTGATACGTCACACAGACTGCATTTATTTTTCTCTAACACCTAAAGTTCAAGTCATGAATTGCCTCTTCGATTTGAAAACATATTCATTTTCAGTATCTGCATTTTCCTAAATGTGTTGGTTTGGACATAAATTTAGGAAGAAACAACCCGAGAGGGGCGTTTCTCTCTTTCTCTCCTGCTTGCCAGGCAAGCAAGCCCCGGTAGTACTTCTTTCACGGGTTTGGGAAAATAATTTTTTGAGTGAAAGTGAAAAAAACTATTTATTTAACAAAACAGTCTTCTGCTGTTACGGGGAAAAAAGGATATTGAAACCTTCTCCTCTGTCTCTTAAAGGAGGACTATGGATTTTAGCGGTTTTTTTCGTAGGTAAAACTTGCAGTCTTACGCTGGGCCGGGCTGGCCAGGCAGGGTCCGACGACCCCCCTTGGAGGGTCCCGCCGAGCAGGTCTGGAGATGGGAGCTGGTCTCAGAAGAAAAGCAAGTTAAAAACAGTTTAAAAAGGAAAAGAAGCCGCTGAGATAGATCACAGTCCCTTCTCCGCTGAAAGCTGAAGAGACTAGAGAGCAAAAGTCTTCTAACTAACTAAATGTTGTTAGAATTGGGAGAGAAAAGAATGCAAAACATTTTAGATGCAAGGTCAAGCTAGTTACTTTGAAGAGTTCTCTCGGTTTTTTCTTTTTCTCTTTTGCAGTTTAAAGGTACACTAGAAATCAAGCAGGTGATGGGGAATACAGTATTGTTATAGAATCATCCTAAGACACTAAAAAAGGAAAAAGCAAAAGATGGTGACATATACCTTGGAAGAAGAAATAATTACATTTACTTCAGAGAACTTCCTCCAGATTTTGACAAAAAATGAGAGGAAAAAGGGGATGCTATTTAATTCGTTATTCAATCAACTTTTACTGCCACATTTCAACAAGTATGAATGTTTACGATAAGCATTCTCCTTGAGTGAAAAACTTCTTTTTTATGGAGTAATTGAATTTTTTCTTTCATTTTTCTGGGTGGATTTTAGGGCTTATGGTATGCATAAAATTAGTAGCAGTAATAGTAAAGTGAAATAATGTAACACAGAATAGATTACAATAGAGAACAAAATAATTTACACATATAAATTCCAGAAGTCTTCACAGACAGAGTAAGGATTTGCATGTTTTTTCCTTTTGTTGTCTTTGTGTAACGTACTTGTAGAATTTTACCAGTTTGATCTTGTAATATAAAGTAGTCTGGTAATCTACAGTTTTAGAGCCAAATACTATGATTGTTGTTCTGAAAGGCTACTGGGTTTTGGCATCACAACTTCTGAATAGGGACAGTAGCTGCTGTAATGAAAATTTGTCAGTAAGATGGTAGAGTGTATCCATATCACACACTGCACATCTTCTTCTGGAAGGCATTCCAAAGGGAAGTGCATACAAACTGCCAGCCTCTCCACATGAGGTAATCTTCTCTTTGTTGCATTCAAGTCCCAAAGAACTGAGGAGTTTATATGTGAAGCCAAGCTCCTCGGATTCCTCCCAGAGTGTCATGCAGGGAGTGCAGCTCATCATACTCTTGGTCAATACATCCTGAGCCAGACAGTCCTACTCTTGTGGTCAAGGCACTGATAGCTTCAGAGCTGGCTGCCATCATCCTTCAAGGTAAATTCTAAATAAAACCAGAATGTAAGAGCTATTCATGTTAAGAAACAGATATGACAGCTGAAGTACCCCTGACGTGAATACTGCAAAGGTCAATATTAGGGTCCACTTACTCTTTGCCTTTAAGTAGAAGACGAAGGGAGAAAACAAAGTCTTTCTCCTTCCTTGCTACTTCATCCATCGTCCTTTTCCTGAGGAAGCAGGTAAAAAAGCAAAAAGAGATCATGTCCGAGGAAGCCTAAATTCAGAATCTAAAAGCAGCTACTTCTATTGTATATTGAAATTTTAATTTGAAATTTTAAAAAATGCATTTGATTCAGATTTCTAAAAAAGTTTATATTACTTTAAAAAAAAGTCAGGTTTAATTTAAAAAGATCTAATCCAGACAAGGTGGTGATTGGTCAAAGGTTGGACTTGATGGTCTTGGAGGTCTTTTCCAGGCTTAATGATTCTGTGATTCTGTAATTGAGATATTACTTCGTGGTAGCACTTTAGATCCCTATTGGTGAAGGTGATTTGACTGTACTGAGGGACTGCTTAGAAGCTCATCAGGAGACAGTCAGAAGGGCAAGAGATAGGCAGCAGATCCAGTAGGAAATGAGTTTTGGCTTGAACTTGCCTGAAAGTCTAAAAGACTGATAAAAAGAGGGCTGTTCCCGAAGCTTGAAGATATTCTTGTGATTGGAATCACAAGGCACAACAAACAAGACATGTTTAATCCTTTGATGTCAGTAATGGTCAGGACAGTCCATGCAGCTTTCTCCTCTCCTTCTATTTCACAAAATAAAAAAATTGACAGGAATCTAAATCCTTTTCTTTTTCAGTATGTACAAGAGAAGAATGCAGAAGAGTATTAACAATTAATCCCTGTCCTCAACCAGACATAAGTTTAATAAAAAAATGTATTGCCACAGGATGAAATTCAAATGTTAAACAACCCAGGGATATAGTCAATCTCTTTAAGAAGGAATGAATTGCATGCAGCACTAGTGTCAGATGAAGAAAACATCAGTTATCAGACACATCATTCATGCTGGCATTTAAAAAATCAGATAAAATTGGACTTTTGAAAAAGATTATGACAGTGTTCTTATACTATTGGTTTTATATGTTACGGATATAATTTAATAAAAATTGTGAAATTAATAGTAGTATGCATGAAACAGGTCTCAATAGTGATGTCTGACACAAAATTCCTGTGTCTCAGGATATACAATTTTGTATACAAGAATTTTTGGTGAGAAATCTCAGGGGGGGTAGATGGAGCAGGATACTCTGGGAAGAAAGCACCAAATTCTTTTCCCAGAACAAAATTTTTCATCTTAACATTCATGGCTATCATGAGGGGCAGGCTTATAATACAGGAAGGAAGGAAGGAAGGAAGGAAGGAAGGAAGGAAGGAAGGAAGGAAGGAAGGAAGGGAGGAAGGAAGGAAGGGAGGAAGGAAGGAAGGGAGGAAGGAAGGAAGGAAGGAAGGAATGCTGTTCCCATTCTGCTGCTAAATGTTAGGAAATTAATCGTTCAGATGAAATACTCAGTCCAAGCAAGAGAGAGTCACATAGTTCAGCTAAGTGTCAATTAAAGACCAGGATCTGGGCTATCTGCCCACAATGAACCAGGAGCCTGTGGCTCTTCAGGTTTCTCTCTTTCCACTTGTCAGTCTCATCCTTTGTAACCTCAGTTTTACATAGCTATTTCTACCAACACACATGAACTTTACCTCTATCACTGTGTCTGTAAATAGCAAACATTGTGGGGGGAAAAAAAATTATACATTTCAACTTACTGCGTATGGCAATTTTTAGAGTTGTTATATTTCAGTTTTTAATGACTGCAATATCCTGCAGCTTGGAATACATCCCTTAAGAGATGAAAGATTTTTATCTGGAGCTGGATCCAGTAAGTATTTTCATAGAATAATAGAATCTCAGAAGAGTTTGGGTTGGAAGGCGCCTTTAAAGGTCATCTAGTCCTACACCCCTGCCATGTGTAGGGACAGTTTCAGCTAGATCACTTTGTTCAGAGCTCCTTTGAACCGGACCTTGAATGAGCTCCAGGGATTGAGCATCTATCACCTCTCTGGGCAACTTGCTCCAGTGTTTCAGAATCACAGAATCACGGGATGAACTAGGTTGGAAAAGACCTTTGAGGTCATCAAGTCCAATCTATGACCTGACACCACCTCATCAACTAAACCATGGCACAGAGTGCCTAAACACCTCCAGGGACAGCGACTCCACCACCTCCCTGGGTAGACAATTCCAGTGCCCAATCACTCTTTCACTGAAGAATTTTTTTCTGGTGTCTAGCCCAAACTTCCTCTGGCACAGCTTAAGACTGTGTTCTCTTGTTCTATCAGTGGTTGCCTGGGAGAAGAGACCGACCCCCACCTGGCTACAGCCTCCTTTCAGGCAGTTGTAGTGAGTCACCCCTGAGTCTCCTTTTTTNAACAACCCCAGCTTGTCATTCTTCATAGGGCTTGTGTTCCAGGCCCTTCACCAACCTTGTTGCCCTCCTCTGGATGCATTTGAGCATCTCAATGTCCTTCCTAAACTGAGGGGCACAGAACTGGACACAGCACTCAAGATGTGGCTTCACCAGTGTCAAACACAGGGGAAGAATGACTTCCCTGGTCCTGCTGGCCACACCATGGCTGATCCAGGCCGGGATACCATCGGCCTTCTTGGCCACCTGGGCACACCCTGGCCCATGTTCAACTGCTGTCAATCAGCACCCCCAGGTCCCTTTCTGCCTGGCCACTGTCTAGCCACTCTGTCCCCAGCCTGTGGAGCTGCCTGGCATTGTTGTGGCCTAAGTGCAGGACTCAGCACTTGGACTTGTTAAACCTCATATTGTTGGACTCGGCCCTTCTATCCAGCCTGTCTAGGTCCCTTTGCAGAGCCCTCCTACCCTCCAAGAGATTGACACATGCTCCCAGCTTGGTGTCAATCTGCAAATTTACTAACAGTGGACTCAATCTCCTCATCCAGATCATCAATACAGATATTAAACACGACAGGTTTTACCACCCTCATTGTAAAAAATTTCTTCCGTATGTCTAATCTGAATCTGATCACTTTTGGTTTAAAACCATTATCCCTTGTCCTATTGCAAGAGACCCTATTAAACTGTCCCCATCTGTCTTACAAGCCCCATCAAGTACTGAAAACTCCACACAAAGGTCTCCCCAGTATATTAATATTAAAGCGCCGCACTTATATTAATATTAAAGCGCCGCCGGCACGCTGGCTGGGCTGAGATGGCAGAAGCTTCGTCCAGGCGTGTCCCACACAGAGGAAGGACGCCTCAGGGCACCTCGGTGCCTCGCTTGCCAGCCTCTCAGCCCGTGCGGTGGAGAGCACGGAGCCTAGCGAGCCTGGGGCTTTTGGATAGCCCAGGTGCAGCCAGAAATAAATGAGCAGAGGTGGCCCTAGGCCGGTGTTCCAAGGGTTTATTGTAGAAGCACCCTCAAAAGGTCCGAATGCCAAAGAGGGCAAGGCACAGTAATCAGGGCTTTATAAGGATGCAGGGAAGGGGGCGGGGTGACACCACAGGGACCCATAGGAAGAGGAGAAGGGTGGGACAGGCCAGGACACCTTCCCTTAGGGGACACAAGAGGTGTCTGTCAACTGTAGACAGAACCACCCCTCAGGACTCCTAGGAATTCAAAGGCAGAAGCCATCTTGACAGAATGGGGGTTTCACTCCTTGGTACCAGCCCACCAAACCTCTGTTTCTGGGCTCTGTGGCCCCCTGGTTGGTTCCTTCACCACAACACCCCAGAGCCTTCTCTTCACCTGGCTGAACAACCTCTCTGTCTTCACAGGAGAGGTACTCCATCCCTCTGATCATCTTTATGGCTCTCCTCCAGATCCAGTACCACAAGTCCCTATGTTTCTTGTGCTAAGAGCTTCAGAGCTGGGTGCAGTGCTCCAGCTGGGGTTTCACCAGCACAGAGCAGAGCGGCAGAATCCCTTCCCTCACCCTGCTGGCCATGTTGCTGTGGATGCAGCCCAGGGCATGTTTCGCTTTCTGGGTTGTGAGTGACTGTCACCAGGTCATGTGCAGTTTTTAAACAACCAGTTCCCCCAAGTCCTTCGTGGCAGGGCTTCCCAGCCTGTAGTGATCCTGGGGGTTGCTCCAACCCAACTCCAGGGTTGGAGCTGGCCTTGTTCACCCTCCTGATGTTTACATATTCTTACTTCTTGATGGCTCA
Source organism: Callaeas wilsoni (assembly GCA_013398955.1). Taxonomy (NCBI): domain Eukaryota; kingdom Metazoa; phylum Chordata; class Aves; order Passeriformes; family Callaeidae; genus Callaeas; species Callaeas wilsoni. Next base: position 76,675 of record VWPU01011377.1, read on the forward strand.
GGATGGCCTCCGTCACTCTGGATGGCATCTTATTCCTCAGGCTTGTCAACAGCATCACTCAGCTTGGTGTCATCTGAAAACTTGAAGAATGAAGGCTTATGACTGCAAGACTTGGCAGACAAGCAGTCAGACCACATTAACTCAAATGGGGTCAGTACAAGGCTGGCCTAACTGCATGGCTATCTGTATGCCAGCAGATGCAGACTCTGATGGACGTGCTACACTGTCCAGCTTTGTAGTGTTATATTTTAGAACAAAATGGCTGTATCTGTAAGTTGTACAACTCGGAAGGTGATTCTAAGGGAGATATCTGAAAATCAAAGAACCAAAGGAAATATTTTTCCACCTAGAATGGCAGCTGAATACAGAGATCTTTAGGTTGTATTTTATCATTTGCCTGGGAAGTCAAGGCACCACATGCAAATAGCTCATTCACATTGTTCTATCCAGATGTACTCTGATGTCTGTCAGATGCATAATTTAAAGGTTTAATATTAATTTAAACCTCCATGTCCCTCTCTTTTAATTTTTGGTAAGGCAGTTTACAGTTTGTTGAATTTGCTTTGCATGGGATTTGCAGTGCCATGCAACAAGGAGTTTTTTGCAAACATTGTACTGTGCAGCTGGTATATGGCCCAACTGTACTTCCTCCAGAAATGCTTTGCCAAATCTGGGCTAGATAGTGGTGTATCAAAAGTGTCCTCCTACACAGTCCTAAGAGAGGTCAGTTAAAATGAGCTATTGCAATGAAAGCTGGTTAGAGCCCAGACCTCTTCACACTACTACTAGCAGATTTGCAATGGAGAGGTTGTTTCTAGAGTAGGAAGGTATGGAAAGGACTTTTGCAGTACTTGCTTTCCTTATGCACCTTCATACAGCAGTCAAAGTGGAGATATGTGTATTATTGAGAAGCAAAGCTGAAATGGTTAGTGGGAATGAATTACTAAGAATTTTTCAGTTCTTCGTGTTCTGTTCACAAGCTATTAATGAGTGTACTTTATTCTGGCTTAACACCCACCTCTCCCTGCTGCTGGAGCATTGCCACTGGCTTTGGAAATGTCACACTGGTAGTTTCTCCTAAATGTTTGGTATGTGGGTGTCTACAAACAGTGACATTGTCCATCTTCCTTTCTTCACCTGTGGGTGCAGATGATTGCCAGTGTCACTTAGCATAGACTCTGCTTCAGCATTAGGAGAGATTCTCTTTAACAATAGCAGAGTGGTGGTAGCCTTAGTTTGGCCATTGTGGACGGTACAAACTTTCTCTGAACATTCTTATTAACAAGATCTTGCTAGCAATGTAAAAATAAAAGTAAATAAGAAAAGGCAGTAAAACTTTCTCTTACTCTTAGGTTTTTTTCCACAATACAGTTCAAGTACACTCTAAGTATGCCCAATCACTCCATCCCTTTCTGCCGGTGTTGCTGAAGGCTTTCAACAGCCTTTTCAGCCAGCCAAAATAAACTGTGCCATAATGAGGGCAGACCAGTCGAGAGAACAAGTAAATTCAGCAGCTCTATATTTAGCGGTCTGCCATTTAATGCGTGCCTCTCACCCCAACACTGAGCCTCTGTGGCTGGTTGGCAGGTGCAATTAGAACTGAACGGAGAAAGCACCTGAGCATACCTGGTCAGAGTTACTCTTTGTCTGTGTGTTTGTGCTGCTCACCTTGAGTCTGTGATATCTACTGGAACTCCATAGCTTTCAGCAATCAAAGGACGACCTAAGACTTTTGAAAAATCACCTGAGATGCTCTTGCTACTTTGAAAATAATCCATATACTGTTTTTCCGCTGATCACACAATATTGTTAATTTTCAACCAAATATAAGCTGGCTCACTTTCAATGTTTATTGCTTTTCATCTTCTCCAATTTTATTCCTGTTCTATTCACAGGGAGGTTTGTGTGTTTTTGTCATGTTCTAAAGTTGTAGCATTTCATAATTTATGGGCCACTAGTGATTCATTGCACACAGATTGATAAATTTTGAGGTTTTTTTTCTGGTTGTGGTTTTTTGATTGGTGTGTAGGGTTTTTTTGTGTGGTGGGGTTTTTTTGTTTGTTTGTTTCGTTTGGGCTTTTTGTTTGTTTTGGTTTTGGGTTTTTTGGGTTTTTTTGTTTGCTTTTTGGTACTTTTATGAATGTATTACTTTGGCTTTCAGAAATATGTGGCCTTCAGAATTAATTATTAAAATGTAATAGGATCTAATCTCTCTGTAGATTTCTGAATATAGAATACAGAGGTATTTTGACTTGCTTCTCCTGAAAAAATTCAACTGCTTTTTCCATAAGCATTAGCTGGCAAAATGAAGCAATTCCTCTTATGTGAAAGAAAGTGTGTAACAAATAGGAAAATCAGTAGCGTTTAATATAGAAGAAGAAACTCATCTAGCAGCATAGTTATAATCTCTGATGTCAGAGGAGATTGTTGATGACTTGAAGACAGTAAGTCTTATTTAATGATGCCAGGTTATGTACAGTGTGGAAGCTTACTCACTTTGCATGGTACAAACAGAACTGGCTATTGTCAGGAAAAAATCTGACAGAACCAGTGCAAAGAATGTAATTCTCACAGTGTAGGTACATGGTGACATGAACAAACACATAAGCTTCATACACTGGCTGCAGCTGCCGTAAAACTGGTGACAAAGGTGATTCATGATTGTTAAAAAAATTGTTGAAGAAAAATGACCTTTTTTCACCTTCTTTTTTACCATTTTGGAAGAACTGTGTGCAAAGACAGCAGTGCATGGGCTTGTTGTGTGTGACTCCAGGCATCTGCTGGCTGCCCCCCAGCAACTGGTGATCCCTTGTGCACCTGCTTGGTTCAGAGGATGCACTTTTTTTTGGAAAGGCAAGTGGCCTTGGGAAGACCAGAGATTTTACCTGGGTTTCAACTGTTATATTGATATGCATTGCTGTAAGTCAACAAACATGAGAAGACAATATTAGAAGTCTTGCAAACAGATTTAGAGATTGACGTTTCTCTTGTCTTGGGCTGGGGTGGTTTATTCTTATACAATTTTGTTTTTAAATAGAAACAAAAAAGTGAGCAGATGTTGTCCAGATGAGTTAGACTTTCCTGTGGCTGATTAGAAATGATCAGGTCGTTGCTGTAAGCCACATTAACCTGCTTGAACAAAAACAGCACTGTAAATGGCCATTTACATCCACATCTGCTGTTTAGTCCTGCTAGCATTTGTATGTTCAGGTACCTCATACAATATTAAAAAGTCAGCACATCTTGCATAAGTTCGATGGGAGAACTAGGAACTTTTCCCTAGTGTGGCCCAGAAATTGGACAGATTTTCCACTTGAGGCTTTGTACTATAATTTCTCTGAGTGTTTACTGAAAACATGACTTATGGAAGTAAAGCAAAGATCTGTTATCTACATATCTGATATTTAAAAAGGATAAATAATTAATTAAAAAATATCCTGTCTCAAATGTTTTTATTTACATCTACTACTGCTTGCCTCCTTCAACAATTTTTATGGAAGAATTAGCTTCATTCTCTTATCCCTTTGCTTCTCCTTTTTCTCTTGCCCAAATCCATAGGAAGTCTCTTTCTTGGATGCAGGCCAACAGACCAAGTTAAAGAGAAGATTCACAAAGCACTTAATAGGAACTGTCTGTCATAACCTGTGACAAATGGAGGCACACATTTGCTCTCCAGCTGGGCATTCTTTGCACAGCCCAACATGAATGTATTTTACTGTGTACTCTATTCACAGAAACACAGAATGGCTCAGGTTGGAAGGGACCACAGTGGGTCATCTGGTCCAACCTCCCTGCTCAAGAAGGGTAATCCAGGAGCCTCTCTGGGCAACCTGTTCCAGTGCATGGTCACCTGCACAATAAAGAAGTTCTTCCTCATGCTCAGATAGAACATTCTGTGCTCCGGTTTTTGCCTGTTGCCCCTCAAGGTAATCTCATACACTTTCCTTCTCACTTTAACCAGCAACCTGGACTTCATCCATTACAAGCTTTAGTAGAAGGAGAGACTTCTGAACCATGCAGTAAATTTTAGCTATATTTTGGATATAGGTATCTAACAGATTGCTACGGAAATCTAAGGTTATCTTCCTTCCCCCTCTAGTGAATCTATAAAAATGATAGAGTATACAAAAAGGAATTGAAAATTCTCTCTGAGTAAACAGTTATAATGCTATGGCAGCATGTTCTGTGCTAGGTTTTGGCAAGCCAGCATAATTGTACCTGCAGGAGTGGTTTCTTGGGGTGATTCTATGACAATACTCCATCGCCTGCTTGATTTCTAGGAATGCAGGGAGAAAGAAGCCTTTGAGATAAGCTTTTGAGATAAGACTAAAAATAGAATCAGAATAATGATACATGAAATCATTTTTCCTTTTTGAAATCGGGTTCTTAGCAATCTACTCTGTGTTGCAGAAATAGCATACCCAAAACCTTTATTTGCTGACAAAAATGAAGAAACACCTAGAAAATTCAGAGTGGAGGTGGAGCTTTGGTGCTTCTTGAGTATTGGGTAGTGATCCATGAAGGAAAGGATTTAAAATTAAATGGGAGGGGAACAAGAGCAATATTTTTTTAGATGGAAATATGTTCAAAAGGAAAAAGAGATCAACAAATCTTCTCAGAAGTTATTCCACTAAGTGAGATTTTTCTGGAAGAAAAGGGGTTGAAGAGGAATGGACATTTGGAAAGTTCTCTCTGCCATGACTGGTTCAATTCTGATAGGTGTACACATTTCCAAAGTCTAGGCTCAGTTATGAGCTAGCGGAGAGCAAATGGATGGAACAATCAAGGTGATTCAGTTAAATTCATTTTAAACCGTGACTGAAAAATAAACAAATATAAATGCTAAAAATTGCTATAATAATTTTTAACCTTTCAAATATGTATTTCAATTTTCAAATTTAAATAATATATAATTTTTTTGTAAAGTAATCCTCCTAAACGTTATTACTTCATATAGTTTATATGCAGTTGGATATCCATGAAGTAACCAAAATATTTTGCTTTTAAAATTAATCAACTTATTCTACAAGGAAAATGACGTATGTCAACTAAGCAATTCCAGTCAATCCATCTTTCAAGATTTTAGATTGGAAACTATACTTCCTTATCATCTTAGTCACGCAGCATAGGAGGAAACTGTGCTGTATTTTCTTCCCTCAGCTCCTAATAAGTTCTCAATTTTAAATGACCCAGCTCTTGAAATGGACTTTAAAACAAATAAAATCCGCATTTAACTTGTAGAACTAGACGTTAATGTCCTCAAAAGCTTAGAATTTAGCACTTCAACAACCTGTGGCTGTAGATTGTTTGCAAGAAATTGCCACCAGTCCAGTAAGATAGAATTCTTCAAGCCTTCTTTGATTGTATTTTTAATTAGATTTAGTAAGATGTAGGTGGTTTACTTCTCATAGAAGGTGATCAATATTTTTAATTTAAGCTATGAATACAGTGCAGGAAGTGACATTTTCAAAGCCAACGGGACACTTACTGCAATGTCTTACCAAAGTACTCATTGGTTTGCAAGAACATGGCATTAAAACACTGTTTAAAAAAAAAAAATCCTTTCTATATTCAAGGCAAAATAAGGTAACAATGAAAATCCTGCAATTTTAGTTACAAATGCCATAACTGTTATTATAGCTTGTAGGATATCCAAACCAAAGACCTCAAGGCCTTTGGAGACTCTGCACTTGAGTGGGGACAGAAAGTAAAGAGGAAATCAGAGAGGTAATACAGTCAGGGGAATGAAGCACTGGTTTCACAGGGACTTCAAAGAAGATGTGGACATAAACACAAGAAATTAAAGCTGTACAAGGTGACTCTCCACATGTGACTGAGGAAGGGATAAGAAGGCAAAAAGTGGGAGAAGCAGGAGCCCTGTGCACCATGGCATGCTCACCCCAGCAGACTGAAAAGGGTTCATTGTAGGGTGGCATTTTTCTCAAAGACCTGAAATGTTTCCTTTCCAAGGTCTGCTTTTGCCTTATTGTGTCGTGTAGATGGCAATGACTGACTCTTGTTTAGGTTTTACACAAGAGGAAGACCATATTTTTCCAGAAAGATACAATTTTTGGGCCACAGAGCTGGGCACGTCTCACAGACGGCACCGCCCACCTCTGTGCTGTCTGTGATTGCCAGAGCCCTTTCGAGTCTGCGCTCAGCTTTGTGCTAACACACAGAGCCACCACCCCTTCGAGAAGAGTAACTCACCTGCTGTGCCTTGGAAGATGGTAAGGGGAAATGTTTCTGGAGCTCCCTGGTCTTGCTAGATGCATCCCACTGAGCCCATGCACCTGCCCAGGAGAGACCCTTCTCCTTCCACACCACACCAGTCAACACACACTGCACTTCCTAAAGGCAACTTTGCTTTATGAACAGCCTGTGTCTGCTATTTTTAATGTTTATTCTATGAACAGTAAACAGGAAACTATTATGGTTTTAGGTTATTCGAAAGCAGAATATTCCCAGGCATCTGAGCTGTTCTGCACTTCTCTCACTTCTGTCTGAACCTGCTGAAAAAACATTGGCAACTGTAACTGTGAGGTCCATTTTCTAAATCAACACTTACCCAGCAAAAGCCAGACGTGTATTCCTGATCTGTCTGCATTTTTTTTTTTTATTTTAAACCAGTTGTTGCATATATGGCAGTCCTTCATCTTGGAAAATTAATGGTTCCTTACTGCTTTCCAGGCTGATATTTGCCTGCCTCTTCTTCCCTTACTTACTTCAGGCTTTTGTTTTCCCCAATATGTGAAGCAAGAGGAAGGATTTGAAGACTGGTGGAGGGGAAACATAGAAAAGGAAAGCTGGAGCCAAAGTGCATAGCAATGAGTTGGGTAGTAACTGATGCTGACACTGTCCAAGGTATCTGGCTCTAGTCTGCAACACTGTCCTGCAGCCTGTCCATGACCTGAGCAGTCAAGCACCAGAAAAAATGCATCTGAGCCTGGCACAAATTGGCACCTTTCTAGGAACTTCTCTAAGTAAAATTCTCAAGGACTGTGAAGGGTCAGAAAGGACGAAAAATGCAATTTGCCCTTCCAGAAGTCAAAGGCGCAATTGCCATGAGGATCTGTGGTGAGCGTGACTTCCCTGCCATGCGTAAATGTGCTGTGAAATGGAGCATGGAAAGGTAAAATCAGGGAGCTGCTTTTTCAAGTTACCATGCAGTAAGCAGTGGAAGTTTCTTACTAGCACCATTGCTGAGGAATGTTTTAAAGCCTCTTTTGTACGTTGGTGCATGATTTTTCTTCAGTCAGAAATGAAAAGCATCCAGCTCAAAATTAGTCACGTTTTTGTTTTCTCTCTTTGAGAAGTGATCAATGAAGTATGGCTGCTGCATTGTTATGGCAGCTTTCATTTAACTGCAGCTGCAATCATTATGTTAGCAAATCAGCTCTCTGCTCTCATTGAATTTGCTCTCTACAGCCCTATAGTTCAGGGAGAGCTCTACCAAAATACATATAACACTCAGAAGCAAGAACTCATTTAGAACAGAAGCAGCAATAGAAAAAAATTCACCACAGCCAGCAAAGCTCTGTATTAAATTACTAGTGATAGATCAAAGGACAACTGCACAGCTTTGAGTAATGGAGCTTTGCATCTTTCTCTGACATTCAGACCAAGATTTGATTTAAAAACTGAGGTGTCCAATCCCTGCTAATGGCACCTTTGAAAAACTCCAGCTGCATTAACTCTACAGTCTGGGGGAATAAAACACCTTTTTTTTCAAATGGGGGTCAGCAGTTAGCATGAGCATTTACATGGAAAATTCAAAACACTCAGTCTTAGTATTGCGGAATATTGCAGAAGGAACGAACCTCCATTTGTTCTTTGCTACAATAGTGAAAAATAGAAAAAAAAACCAACAAAGAGAAAATTACAACCATGTCTCATCTCTCTACCATCCAGTGTGGGGGCTTCCATCTCCTTTCAGATGCAACAGCACACATATTCATGCCATTCAAAGGAAGCGGTGTCAAAATGGCAGTGGTTTATTTTAAAAAGAAAATTCAGAGCACTCCCTGACTTCCATCTTTTAAACTTCACCTGAACCACATTCATCAGGGCCCTACATGAGCTTCAAAGTGCTAGAAGGGACCTGTCCCACTCTTTGTGGGAGACAGTTAGGAAATCCTTGTGTTAAGGACAGTACAGCAGTTTTCCCCGAGGGAGGGGCAAGATATATAGAATAGGAGACATTACAATTAATGGTCTGTGAGCATATTCTGCACCCAAAAATGAATGAAGTATTTCTAAGAAAGAGTCCATTTTTGCAACCACACTTACAGTTCTTTCAGAAAAAGCATACGATACAAACTTGGCACAATCCTTTAACTGAAACTTGCTAGTTTTAGCTCCTCACTTTCCCTACATCAAAACCCAGAACAGATCCTTCAGCTGGTGGAATTTGGCACATTTTCATTAGCTGCAGTGGAGTTGTGACAGTTCAGGGCAAAGGAAGACCTGTGCTCAGGACTGATAAATGCTGTGATCATTGCTGCAGGATCTGAATATTGAAGTTTCCTCATGGTCCATCAGATGCTGAATGGTGTGGAACTTAGAGATGTACCAGCATCCTTCCTGAGACCCTGCCTTCTGCCTGAGAACTGATAGATAGCACTTGGCGTCAAGTACCTTGATTGCTGTGCTCATAAGACTTCTTCTCAGTGAACATGTCAGCTAGCACTTTCTTATTTATATTCTAGACACTCTCCATTTCTAGAAAAATTGCAGCAATTATGGTCACAAAATCAAAGAATGGTTGATGTTGGGAAGGTTGGTATTTTTAGTCATTAGAAGCCATTTTTCTCTTGCCCACAGACAAGACCAGATTCTGAAGTAAACTTTAAGTCATTAGATTAATTCCTTTCTTGAAAGTTTTTTTTTCCCTTGGATACTTGCAAGAAGTATAGAAAGGAAAGCTTAAAATAATACTATATTTTAGACAATATAAGTTTACGGAATAGCACACAGTTAATGATATTTTGCAAATATGCATTTCATGTATTATTTACAAAAGGCAATGGAATAGATTTATACAAAACTGCCCCCATTTTCCTCTTTTTGCATACACATATTTAAGTAAAGACCACATGCATGTGTATACCCATATGAAGCATATCTGAAACATCAGTTAACCAAGAAAATAGACTTTTTTTTGGCCTCTACTTCATCACTTTTAGGTAGGTAGTCCATAACTATGGGATTAAGAGAAAAACTCCCTCTGTTACTGAAGTCTCTAAATAAAATTCTGTAGTCTTTCTTGTACATTTTGGACTCTTTCTGGGGTGTGTTCCTGTCAGTTATGTGTATCTTTGTATCATTGTAGCATAAAGCAAGGAGTAAAACTTTTGTTAGTGCCGGGAATTTTCCACTAGCAGCTGAAATATGTGGCTTTTTGATTACTAAGGTAGGCTTTTACTGATGTGTGATTAACAGAAAATATAACGATTTCCTGCACCTTAATAATAGAAGTTTTGCTACTTCTTCCACTTTTATTTCAAAAGAAATAAGGACATTTATTCCAAAACATAACCTGTTCTTACCTTGTAGGCTTTCAAACTGTTTCAGGAAGGGGAAAAAGGAATTTAGTTTATTTACGAAAGCAAAATATTTTTAGAGAAATATTCAACAAAGTAGACAGACATATCATAGTATCTGATTTCACAGTGTTTTCAGGAAAAAAAAGTCTTACTGTGTCAAGGTTCATACTTTTAGCCAAGTCTAGAAAGATGTAGCTTTCAAAATATGACATATTCATCACAGACTAAACTGGCCTGTCAAGAGAAATAAATTAGGTAAATTTTTGAATAAATGTAAAAGAGTAAAGCTTCAATTTTTGCTTGAAACTTCAGATAAACAAACAAAGTATTTCTCAATGGCTGGATGTTTTGATATTTGGTTCTCATTTTAAGAAACCTTGGACCATAAGAAGAAGCAGACAGATCAGATAGATAAACTGTTCCAGGGGAACTAAATACCAAGAGCTATTTATTAGATATGGAGCACCAAGGCTCATATGGCTGGATGCAGAGAGCTCCAATTGTAACAAAACTCATTTCTGATCTGCTCTCTTGCTGATAAACTGTAATTGGGGGCTGATTGAATATGAGGAGACTGTCATTCTTTTCTACCCAGTCTGACCTAACAGCCCTGGTCATTTCCTGCCAGAGACTGGAATAGGCTTTCTCAATCATCAGCAAAATGCATTTAGCTTGCTGAGAAAAAGCTCTTGAGCAGTATCTTGAAACACTTCTCATTTATTAAGCAAAATGGAATGCAGCACACAAGGGAAGCATTTGAAAGGTGGACCAGCATTTTAAACAGGGATTCAGCAGAAGATCATCAGCTAATCAGTGCCGTTTATTTGATTATTTTTCCAATCTCTTGTGCAAATGCTATCCCAAAGTCCTCTGACACCACTGATGGCAGGATCCTTCACAACCATGTCTCCCGCTGTCAAGTCATACCAAGCAGCTCTGTACAGGCTTCTTTTGTCATGCAAATATAGATGAAGCCAATCAGCAGCAGAAAACACAGGTTTTTCTTTGGGTTTGCTCCTGGACCTTGCTCCCATCCTGATTTAAGGCTGATGGGGAATTTCAGCTTGGACTCACGTCTGGAGTCCCACTGGGGCTTCAGGAAGGCCGTTGTAGAGCATCGCAGATTGCCAGAAGTGTGGCCCTGGACAGGTTACCAGACATGCCACCAATATGGCTTGACAGGTAGTGGCCGGCAGCCAAGGGGAATAATGTGATGACGGAAGGCAGATCCACACTGGCCTTTGAGGACGCCACCTGCGCTGGATGATGAGCTTCAAACACTGTGGTCCTGCTCTAGTTTCACAGAGCTCTTCACTGGCTCTTGAACTGAAGGTGTGACTGCAACTGCCTAAACTTTTTGTGTTTCATAGCTGTGTTTTCACTCTTCTGCCATAGCATGAGATTAATACTTGCATCCTTCAGAAGAGAAAGGTGACTGAACATATTTTACGATGTTTTAAAACCTGTTAGAAAGCACACAGAGTCCTCCTATGATATCCCGGTCTGGAATTTGGTAAATCCTATTCTGAGCTAATCAGTTCTTTCTTCAAAGGAAAAAGCAACAGGCTGAAGACAGGAGAGGCAAGTGGCGTTAGCATCTCAGGACACACAGCAGTGTGCACTGGCACTGCCTAGAGAGATAATTTTGGGAATCTTTGTCTACAGCTTTGGAGTATGCAGCTGACCTCAAGTTCTTCCATGCTATTTTTCAATTCCTAAGGCCTAATACAGTGTCCTGGTTACAGGAGTAGGGTGCCAGTTTAGCACTATGTGGGTGTAACTACACTGTCTATTCTACAACCCTTTGTCATTTCTAATGAATGATGGGTCATTTGCAGGAGCTGCCTAGTACAAACCAGACACCTCAGGCTACAACCTGGGTAGGCAGGGTAGTGTGAGGCAGGGTAATGTTTCTTTTTCTTCACAAATGACTCAACTGTTATAACTCCCTCCAGGGAAGCACCAGCACAGTTACACCCTTTCTGAGGGGTCATCTCTGCTGATGGGCCACAATGGACTCAATGACACCAGCAGAATGGGCAGCTGCAAGGACTTAGACCATCAAGAACTTCCAAATATCCCATGACTTACAGTATTACATCATTCCATTGTGAAAGTCCCAGCCCTGGGGGAGGTACTGAGCATTCCCACCTGAACCTATAATTGGTTTTGGGGACTTGGGACAATACCACTTGACAGATCCAGTGGAGGACCAGGACTTCCACGGGATCCCTGCTTTTGACAAGAGTGTGACCATCAATTCAACAGGACTGCAACCACCGCTTGATAGGACTGTGACCATCACTGACCAAGTGGGTGCCAGGTTGAGTTTAAGCCATTTTTCTGTGTATCATTGCATTTATTGTAATCTTTCTATTAAATTGTAACTCTGACCTGAAGCCTCTCTTAAGGTAATTGAGTGGGGTTCATTTTTCCAGCAGGTTTACATTCAAACCAGCACATCCCACAGTTTAATTTTTTGCTGTCCTTTTTAAAATATTAATGAAGAGTATTCTTGTTGGTTGACCAGACCTGCAGAAAGTATTGGATACCAGGTTTGTGAAATGACCCCCTCTGCAGAGGGTCCATGTTGAAATAGAGTTTTGATTGTAACAAGGTTGTTGTGTCATTATTCCACTGAGGAACACCAAAGGACCTGTCTCTCCACGTAGACACGGTTGGATAACACAAACCTCCTGCTTCCTCTTCACTCCCTTTTATTTGCTTTTTTGAGCCCATTCTAATAATGGGTAAACCCATGACACTACTTTTTACTTCATATGGCTTTGCATTAAACCTTTTATGAGCCTTTATATGCTTCACTTATGACTTTCTTGTGGTTGAGGTTTCCTGCCATGTAAAACAGCCTGCTGTTCCATCAAAAACACTCATGAAAATCCATCTGTTTTATGAAGAAACCTATTATCATTAAACACTGTACTTTCTTGTTCTGCCCCGTTTTTAGGGAGACGGTATTATACAAGTTTTATCCTTAAATCGAAGGGATAGGCTTATCATATTTGACTTCCATTTTCCATCTACAGCAAAGCATCATGTGTACTTATTATGCTCATAAATAATATGTAATACAGTTTTCTTTAGCAGTGCCCTATAGTGACTTATTGGGAAAGTAATTACCCAAACCTAGTGAGAAGAGGTTGAGCTGTGGCAATTTATTCACATTTTTATGCATAGCAGATAATACTTGGGTTTCCATTAGATGCAGGAGCACAAAAAATTTCAGAAACTCAATGTTATGTGTGTTGTTCACTTAGACTTGAAGCTGAGTCATAAAAACATGCATTTTGAAGAGGAGGTATCTGATTAGAGCTCGAGGGATGATCTATATGTTTAATAATCTTTCTTAATTCTAATAATATCATGTTGTAGTGTACAATAATGTGTAAATTTTATTCAAAGACAGAAGCAATCTGGAAGAGATGAACCTAGATTCCCTCATTATTTATAGGTGTGCCTTTTAGGATAAAGAATTCATTTAGATATATCAAAAGATAACAAGATAAATATTTACTGACACTGAATAACATATGGTCTGTTTAAAGCTTAAGATCTGTAGTCTGCATGGAGGGAAGGAGTGGGAGAGTAAAAAAAAGAGCACTGGGTGTTTTTTCTTCTAATTTGTGTTTTAGAAATCAGACAACTCAAAATATTCCCTTGAGATATCTGATAGGAAAAACATTTACAGTTCAACAACATTCTCTTGAAATGAAGATTTTAAAACTTTGTTTTAAAATTGCAAGCTTGTTTTGTATACTTGCTAAGAAGTGCGTGTTAAAGACATACCATTGTTCAAACATGACCTTTAAGTCAAGAATAGAAATACGTATCTCTCATTCAAAGTTATTTGTGTAGGCATATGACTGTCTGGACTTTCAAGCCTGCCTGATTGTCCCTGTGCTACTCTTCCAATAATTAACACCTGATAATGCTATCTTCTGTATGTGAATTAATTTGATACAGAAACATGCAGGGGCAGGAAAATCAGAAGTAATTAAAATGCTCATTTTTACTATCAGTAGCTCCATGGGAGATCAAGCTGCAAGTTGACCTCATCACCTCAGAGGTTTTCAGTAACTTCAACAGAAAATATATATATACTTACCCACTTTATATTAAAACACCCAAAACTTTATCACACACACAGACAAAATTCAGTACACAAAAGAAAAAAGTAATAGTCCTCATCAATACTTTGTTTGGACAAAAGATGAAATCAAAAAGGGGGATGAAAAAGGGGTAGCTGTCACATAACTCCAACATACAATGAAAGAAAACTCTGAAAAGAGTAATAAAGAAAAAGGCTATATGTACTTGGTAACTTCAGAAGGTGGTGATGCTGAGAATTATGTGCATAAAACTAAGACTACCTCCCAAAGCAGCACAGCTATCGAAGAGAAAACACAACACCAATTAAATGAAATTGCCTGTGCAGGCAACAAAGCAAGATTAAAAGCACAGCTCCTCTCTAGACAGGAAAGTGAATAAATACATATCTCAGAAGACCAGGCATTTGGATAAAACCTAGCCTCTCCTGAAGACACTCTTCAGACCCACTCAGCTCAAACCTTAAGCCTTTTTGGGAGCAGCTCCTCCCTTGTCCTGATGCCCTTTCATTCTAGGAGCATCCTTTAGCCCCCTGAATATATGCTCTAATCCAAAAAGTTGGTCTTATTCATAGTTCTTACAATGAATAGTGAGCATTGTGTTTCCATACAAAGGATGTGAGGTACCCTACTGTTTAAGACTTTTATCTGGTTTGGCATTAAGGAATTAATTCCTGTTCTAATCCAGTTGCTTCTTGGTGGCTGACTGCCCTTTGCAGTGGTGGAACAATAGATCAAGACAGTCGCACACCTACAGCTGAATTTTTTTCATCCAAAGAGTGTCAGCTTATAAAAAAATGATACTACTGTTATTTAATGCCTCATACCCCTTCATATAAAACATACTGTGAAGCTGCCAGAATTGTGTTCTAAAACAGATTAACAGCAGCACTTTTCTTGTTACGGAACCTAACTCTGAGGCGAAGCTTTTTGGTATACAGAAAATGCCAGAAAACCAGGCCATTTTTTCGGTAGTGATTTTCCATTTGGTAAAACTTGAGTCTATAATTTGTTCTATTATTTAATTAGTTTTTAGCTTTTAACTTCTAAATAAAGGAAACTTTTAGGTACACATTACCATATAGAAAGTCACCAGTAAAACTTAGATCAACCTAAATATCAGTTATGTTACTACTATACTTCTTAGCTAAAACCAGTATTTGGCCTGTTTATTTCCTGCCGTTGAACCTTGCTATCAGAGGAGTCTCTGGGCCATCATGTCATGCTCATGCTTCTGCATAACCAGGAATGTAGTGCAAGAAACTACAGGCTGTTTCTGAAATATGTGTTGGATTTTCCTTGCTATAGACAGCATCAGGCAGCTCTACAAGCCTGGTACTCTAATATATGTATGATGCTTTCCCAGACTGGTGGATGATTCTTCTCTATACCACTTACAAGAGGAAAGGAAGGATAGGAAATGTTGTAGCATCAAAACTGATATATATATTAACAAAAGTGTATAATATCTAATTATCTATCTACCTTCACATGTTGAATATGTTTCATAATTTTTTTTTGCATGTACAGCATATCTTACTGTACATAAGAAGTTTTTTTGGATGGGAGAGTATGATGGAAAGCTCTCTGCACATTAGCTGCCATTTCAGAATGACTCTAGAAAGCAATCCCTTAAATCTCCAATGATATCTTTCTGACAGGCTTATAATCTCTGCAAATTGATGGTAAGAGCAGTGAACAAACCTGTCAGTAATTCTGGCTCTCGCAGCTCTAATTTGAAGGAGCTGAAGGTAACTAGGAAGCTGCAAACAGCTTGTTAAGCACCACTGATAAAATGCAGACCATGGTGATGCACAAGTGTCTGCCAGACAGAGAAGATTAGAGTGTTTTTCTGCTAGGGTTGCCTTGCTATCTTACCAAAATCGAAAGTGACTGCAAAAGGAATAGAGGACCTGTGTAAAAAACAGTAATTCATGCTGCTGACCTTCAAGCCCTGACAAATTCTCTTGGTTCTAGAATTTTGAGGGGCAGTGGCAGTGTGTTGCCATGGGTGAGAGCTATATTGCTTACCAGGGCTTCTCTGCACCCAAGGCTCTGCTGTGTGCTGTACTCCTTGTCTCCCCAGTGCAAGCACCCCACTTTAGACCCTGTCCTGTTCTGGCCATGGCCATGGTCCCTGAAAGGATGCCAGTGAGGCAAGGGAACGAGAAATGTCTTGAGAAACCCTAGATGGGGGCTACTTTACTGAACTGCATTAAAGGTCTGAGAGATGCAGATGTTCTGGCATGAGACCAAGTAATTGAGAAAAAATCAAATACAAAAGATCTGATAGGCTCACAGTAATCTGCCTAGATATCATAAGAAATCTATCCATTTAATACCTCTGTGTAACTCTCAAAATTTAGAAGAGTCTTGAATACATTTTTAGTCCAATATCAGGGTTCACAAGCCGTTTACTTATAAAAAAATGCACCAGGACGAAATCTAATGTCTTTTTGCTGTTCCATATAGGCATACAAAAGGGGCAGGCTCTATTCCAGTATGTCCAGAGAGGAGCCTTGTCTGAGCCTCCACCATGGAACTTTCTCCATGTGCCTGGGTATGGGAGTCTCATTTGGGCTTGGGCTTGGGCCTGGGAATGCACTCTGTGCCTCAGCTGAGTTAGGGATGTTTGTTTTTCCAACTCTGTCTCCTGAATGGGCCTTAGCCATACTTCTGAGTAATGTGTTTCCTGAATGGACCCCAGGCATATATTGTAGCTTGTTTCCAGTCCTGCCTTTGGCCATGCTGGCAGGATGGACTTTGGACCCACGTTGCAGACTTGCCTTCAGTTGTATCTGTGGCATCATCTCTTTTGGTCCTGACTGAGCTCCCTGTTGTGTCTGGGACTGTTCGCGGACTCTGTCACTAACATCTGGGTCTGCATGATGTGCACAGCCTGTGTGGGACCGTGCCTCACGGATGACAGTGTGTGCTGTGCTGGGGTTGCCCCTGGCTCCTTGCTTGCCTGCAGCAGCCCTTCCAGTTCTTTTCTCTGCACCTTCAAAGCTTTGTGTGCAGTTTAAGTGCTACATATGTCAGGCTTTGCACACACATCTAGTCTGATAGCATAGGCAAATTATATTTTGGCTACCCAAACAGGCAGTTAGAAATGTAAGCTGGCCATCTGAGTGCTCTTGACTAGTCATTGTGTGCAACATTCAGTGGTTTGCAGGAGATTTGCTGATGTCCTTGAAACCTGAACAGTGGGGGCTGGGACTGTTGTCTCTGCTGAACATGGAAGATGGAATACTTCCTTTCAGTAGTAATTTTTTTTCTCCTTGCAGTGATTCAACCTGTCATTTCTGTGTTGGAGCAGTGCAAGGCCTAGTGTACTAGCTGCAGTTCCCACAACACCCAGGCTCTACCCGTTCCTCATGGCAGTGCTCCAATATTTGCAATTAGCAGGCATTATAAAAATCGGCTGAGCTCTTTGGACTAAATAGCTTCTCATAAAAAGAGTGAGTTTGTCTGCTGCTTAAGTCAGTCACAGACTCCAGACTGTGTCAGGATTTACTCATGCAAATTAAGAGATCACACCACAGTGGGTAGTAGATGACATGGGAATAGTCTCTTCAAATTTTGAAAACCAAAACTGAGGAATGAAAGGCTGTAGATGGAAACTATAATAAGACCTATAGGAATAAAATGGTTTTATTTAGCTTTGTAAATGTTTTATCTAATTTCAGGCCTAAGTGACTTTTCCTGCTTCTTGGTACCCTCACGTGACAGTGTTTGAGTGGTATTTCATTAACTGAAGGAGGCCTTCAAGAAATACATTGAAGATCTGGAACTTTCTCTGTTCATGTGCTTTTGTAACAGAAAATTAAGTTTCTAACTAAGTTTTTTCCCTCTGTGAGCCTGCAGTCTGGAATATTTCAGTGCTATCAACAGTTTCAACTTTCTATTTTAAAAATGTTTCTGTTGTCAGAATTTTGAAACGAAGCTCAATTTTGAGAAAATTTTGGTTTCAATGAGAATAGTTTGTTGCAGATGACCCCTCTTTGAGCTTAGTCTGTAACCCCCACTCCCATTGCCGCCTCCATCTTGGTGCAGCAGGCCTCCAGGCTGCCAAATTTACACAGCCTCTTCTCAGTGGTTCTTGTCTTCCTCTGTACCCCAGTGAGTGGAGTTCCCCAGATCCCCACTGTGATGAGGTTATCTGCTGAAGCCCCATGGACCAGCTCCTGGACTGGCTTTGGAGGACAACCCCACCCTGACTGGTCAAAGCTAAATAGTTTGGCTGCCATTCCCTGCCCAGGGGTGATCTTTCATTGATACAGGAGATCATGGCAACAATTTCCATATGTCCTTATAAACCTTTCATCCTGGCAAGAAGTAATGGACAAAAAAGTTAATAAATAAATGAAATCTACTTGCTCTGAGTTTGCCTATAGTTCACTAATTTCCAGAGACTGAACCCAGTATGGCTAGTTGTCTCCAATATCCCTAGGTGTAACACTGCTGAAGAACATTTTTGCTCAGGTATGTAGTGACAGATTGCTATTTTAAGCAATTAGGATTGGAAAATTTGGAGCAAGTGTTAACTTTCTTAATCTTTTTATCCTGGCTCAATGACAGTTGCATTGCAGGCATGAAGAATGAACTGGGAAAATCCAATTTATGAACCCTCAGAGTCTGATTTCAAAGGACTCATGAAACAAGAATAATTGCTCCTGATGAGGCATTATAACTTACACGTACTCCTTTGTTCTCTTTACCAGCCATTTTTGTCACCAGACAGACTCCAGTATATAAGATAACTCAGAACAGTAGTGAAGCAAGTCAACAGGAAGAGGCAAGTATTCTGCAGTAATATGTTTCTTTTGTGGGAGAAAATTCTCTTTCTGTGGTACATTATTGTTTTTATCCACTTGTGCTGGTTTGAAAGCAAAACCAGTGACAAACTCCAAGTCAGAAGTACAATTTAATAGGAAAAACTAAAATAAATGCAATAGTATAAAAAAAGAAACCACTGACAGAGTCAGGATACAACCTGACACCCTGTCAGTCAGGGTGTTGGTAGCAGTCCAATAAAATGGTGGCTGCAGCCCTCCAGAGTTCTGCTGAAGATGGTCCTGTTGAAGCAGTGATCCTGTAGAAAAGGTCTGGTCTTCACCTGAAGGTCCAGTGGTAGCTCTTGTCCTCTGGGAATCCAGTAGGTAAGGGCTGCTTCTGGTGTTCGAAGTCTTAGCTTATATCCAGGATGGGATGCTTGGTTCCTCTCTCTGGGTGGAGCATCTCACAATGGGAGGATGTAATTTTATCAGTCATGTGGTGAGACTAGATGGCCCATTAACAGGAGATATCTCCCCTAGAGGGAGGATGGGTCATGGGAGAGATAAGGAACGCTGCCCCACCCGGTTTTGACAGCTGGCCTATTAACAGAAGATAGTCCAGAGAGAGGACGCAGGGGACACAGCCCCACCTGGTTTTAACAGCTCCTGAAGATGGTAATAGAATACACTGCAACCCAAGACACCACTCCCCTCTCTTGCTTCCCACTTCCCCCTCTTCTTTTCCACTTCGTTTTTGATATTTGGAGGATTCACAAAGCTTATTTTATAAAACTTCTCTTTTGAAGAGGGAGCTGAGGCACCAAGTAAAACTAAAGATGATATCAAATTGCCCTGTTAACTCTTGGAAAGGTACTGCGTGTGTCTAGGCCACTGATTGCAAACCAGTAATTTAGGAAGCCAGCCTTATCGAAACACCAGGTCTTCAGTCCCATAAAACTCTGAGACTAACATTGGTGCCTGCCGAGCAATACAGCTGACAAACCGTGGCATGATATGGAAAAAGAAGATAATCACTGGAAATTTCTTTCTCATGCAGATTGTACTTTGGTACTGAAGAGCTATTCCACTACAGAAAATGATGTTTTGAAAGGCAAAATTAATAATTAATTTCCTTAGACCCAAGGTTTTCCTGTTTTCCTGAAAAATGCAGCAATCCTTCAGCAAAGGAATTTGTTTAGTTAGCAGGGACTGGCCTGATCTGGTGTTTGTGGTAACCAATGCTTGAGTAGCAACTGAGCTTGGTGACCTTCAGAGATCCTTCCTCAATGTTTCAATGAGATTCTGCCATCCTACACTTTTAAAAGGAATTTACTACATCTCTTCAATGGATGTCAATCTTTCATTACCTCACATCTGTCTCCCTCTCACATGTCATGTTATGTGTTTTCACAGAATCATAGAATGGTTTTGCTTTGAAGGGACCTTGAAAAAATATTTAGTAAAATCACGCTGCAATGAACAGGGACATCTTCAAAATCAGAGAATCACAGAACTGATAAAGTTGGAAAGTACCACAATGGGTTGTCTGGTCCACCCTCCCTGCCCAAGCAGTGTCATGCTAGAGCACACAGCACACCATTATATCCAGGTGGTTCTTGAATATATCCAGGGAAGTAGACTCTAAAACCTCTCTCTTCCAGTGCTTGCTTCCCTGCACAGCAAAGTTCTTCCTCATATTCAGGTGGAACCTTCTGTACTCCAGTTTCTGCCCATTGCCTCTTGTCCTATTTCTCAGCACCACTGAGAAGAGCCTGGCTCCATCCCCTTGACACCCTCCCTTCAGATACTCATAGGCATAGATTGGGCCCCCTCTCAGCTGTCTCTTCTTGAGGCTGAACAGGCCCAGCTCTCTCAGACTCTCCTCATAAGAGAGATGCTCCAGACCCCTCATTATCTTTGTAGCCCTTTGCTGGACTCACTCCCTGAGCTCCACTTCTCTTTCCTTTTGAGGAGCCCAGAACTAAGAGACATGTCTAGTTGTTTCTTAAATGCCTCCAAGGATGGTGACTCCATTGTCCCTGGGCAGTCCCTTTCAATGCTTAACAACTCTCTCCATGAAGAAATTCTGTCTCATGTCCAACATGGACTTCACCTGGTGCAGCTTGAGGCTATGTCCTCTTGTCCTGTCACCAGCTGCCTGGGAAAAGAGACTGACTCCCACCTGGCTACAGCCTCCTTTCAGGCAGGTGTGGAGAGCAATAAGGTCTCCCCTGAGCCTCCTTTTCTCCAGGCTATACACCCCCAGCTCCCTCAGCTGCTCCTCATTGGACTTGTGCTCCAGACCCTTCCTCAGATCTGCTGTCGTTCTCTGGACTCACTCCAGCACCTCTGTGTCTGTGCTTGTAGTGAGGGGCCCAGCACTGGACATAGGACTGGAGGTCTTGCTGGTCTCACCAGTGCTGAGTACAGGGGGACAATCCCTGCCCTGCTCCTGCTGGCCACACCATTGCTGATCCAGGCCAGGATGCCGTTGGCCTTCTTGGCCACCTGGGCACACCCTGGCTCATGTTCAGCTGCTGTCACCAGCATCCCTAGGTCCTTTTCCTCTGGGCAGCTTTCCAGCCACTCTGCCCCAGCCTGTGGAGCTGCCCAGAGTTGTTGTGACTCAAGGGCAATACCTGGCACTTGGCCTTGTTGAACCTCATGGCCTTGACCCATCAATCCAGCCTGTCCAGATTCCTCTGCAGAGTCTTCCTGCCCTCCAGCAGATCAATAACCCACCCAACTTGGTATGGTCTGCAAACTTTCTGAGGGTACACTTGATCCCCTCACCCATACCATCAATCAAGATGGTAAACAGGACTGGCCCTAATACTGAGCCCTGAGAAACACCACTAGTGGCCACAATGGCACACTGCTGGCTCATGGACAGCTTGTTGTCTGCCAGGATCCCCAGGTCATTCTCTGCAGAGTTATCAAGTTGTTCAGACCCTGGTCCAGCCTGACCTCGAATGTTTCCAGGCATGAGGTATCTATCACCTCTCTGAGAAACACCTTTCTAGGTTTCAGCACCCTCATCATAAAAAATGTTTTCTTTTTTCTAGTCTGAATCTACCCTCTTTTAGTTTAAAAACATCACCGCTTGTCCTATCAAAACAGGTCTTCCTAAAATGTATGTCTCCCCTCATCTGTCTTATAAGCCCCCTTAAATACTGGAGCAATAAGGTCTCCCTGGAGACTTTTCCAGACTGAACCACCCAAACTGCCTCAGTCTTTCCCCATAGGAGAGGAGTTTTATACCTCTAATCATTTTTATGATTGTCCTCTGGACACTCCAGCAGGTCCACATGTTTCCCGTGCTGAAGACTTCAGAGCTGGATGCAGCACTCCAAGTGAGGTCTCACCAGAGTTAAGGTGAGGGGCAGAATCCCCTCCCTTGCCCTGCTGGCTGCACTGCTTTGGATGCAGCCCAGGATAGAAATGGTTGTACTGGCTGCAAGTGCACATTGCTGGGTCACGTCTAGTTTCTCATCCACCAGTACTTCAAGTTGTCTTCAATATGGGCTTTTCTCAATCCCTTCAACCCCTACCCTCTATGGTTACCAAGGGCTGCCCTGATGCAGGTGCAATACTTCACAGTTGGTCTTGTTTGACCTCCTGAGGTTCACAGGGGCCCACGTCTCTAACTTGTCTTGATCCCTCTGAAAGGCATCCTGTTCCTCAGCTGTGGCAGCCACAATACTCAGCTTGGTGTTGTCTTCAAACTTGCTGAGGTTGCACTTGATCCCACTGCCTATTAAAAAGTCCTGGTCCCAGTATGGACCCCTGAAGGACACCACTTGTCACTGATTTCCACCTGGATATTGAGCCATTGATGACTGCCCTCTGGATGTTCCATCCAACTGATTTCTCATGTGCCAAACAGTACAATAATGAAATTCAACTCCTCCAGTTTAGAAAGAGGAAGATCACAGGGGGGCTATGTTAAAGATTTATAGAAGTCCAGATAAATGACTGTAGTCCTGTAATCTTTCCCTTGTCCATTGAAGGAGTCACTCCACCACAGAAGGCCACCAGGTTGGTCAGGCAGGATTTCCCACATGAAGCTGTGCTGGCTGTCTCAAACCACATCCCTGTCCTCTATGTGCCTTAGCACAGCTTCTAGGAGGATCTGTTCCATCATCTTCCCAGGCACAGAAGTGAGAGAGGTTTACACACTCATAGTTTCCAGGGTCCTCATTTCCACCTTTTTAAAATGTGGGTACAATATTTCCTTTTTACCAGTCACTGGGGATTTCATCTGATTGCCATCACTTTTTCTGCTGGTATCAAGATGCTCTTGATTGCACTTAGGTATAGTTTTGCAATCTCTCTCCTCTGGTAAAATTGCATTTATCCATGGCAATTTTACCCATGTCCTAATGGCGGCTCCATATTCCTTCTCAAATTGCTCTTGTCTATCACTTTGGTTTATCAACCTATTGACAGACATCAGTTGCATTTTTTTCTCATCATTCATTGTAGCAGATCAAGTGGTCCAGACTCATTCAGTCTTATCTGCATCCTGACAGCCTTTCACAGTACCTTTCATACCCTGAGTTAATCTTCACATTCATGGCAATACTGTAGGCAGAATTCAAGAAGTGCTGCAGCTAATATCTGCTACAATGGCACTAATAATTCTGTCACAAAATATTTTCTATTGTATTCTAGGAAAGCATTTGCTTTGTTTAGTGGCCGTGTTTTACTGATGGTATTAAAGAATCTGGCATTAGCTAACATGATTTTTTAATTTCAAAATGATCTTCTGAGAGGTTATAAAAGAAGTTCTAGGAATTTCTTACATTTACATTATTTTTCACCTTGTATGAATTCACTTAATAAGCCTGAATTATCCCTTGAGGTCATGTAGCAATTTCTGCATGATATTTAAATATTCTTTTATTAATAACGACTTCTAATATTATACCATCTGTACTTTTCATTAGCAGATCTATGATCTCAGATGAGTTCCATAATGACCTTCTATTTTCTAGTTGTTTTCATTAATTTTTTACGGAGTGTTTCTTGCAAACACTTTGCTGGACACTTTTTTCACTTCACTTCCAGCATGTATCTTTCTCCTTCCTATTTGCAAATAAATTATTTTTATGTCCCTCTGCTGGTTGGCTACCTGGTATTCAAATGTGCCCTCCAGGCAATTGCCAAAAAAGGAATTAGTGCTAATAGAGGAGAAAAGTTGAGAAAGCAAGCAGAAACATTCCTTTCCCATTCCTCTGCTCAAACAACAGTCAAGCAAGAAGTAACTAAAATATCAGAGTTAGATTTCTGTTGACGCACTCTTGTGTGCTCACTCACTTTTCCTTTTTGGGAAGCAAAAAAGAAAGAATGGCAGAAAATAAAAAGTTATACTGGTGAGGTGCTGTTCTGTTTTCCTGCTTATCTGCTGTATCACTGTCCTCCGACATCCTCATTCTAAGCGACACAGTTCACAGGCTTCTTGAGATGTGAACATCTTTTGCTGTTAGTGTCTGTGTTTATGTGTTTACTTAGCATGGTCTTGAGAACTCTCTGGTGAAGATCCCCACCCCTCAATTCTTAAAAAACAAATTGCTTAGAGCAGGTTGCAGTGTTTGCAGTAGCTGCAGAGTGCTCAGAGCTGGAAACCTGACTTGATTCTGGTACCTAGCCTGAAGGCAGTCCTCCGGAGCCAGCATGCCTAGGAGGCATTGTACCAGGAGGTCCTCTGTTCTCTTAAGGCCTAACTATGGTTAAGTGATGAAGAGAAGAAGCTAATTTAAATGGGTGGATACTCTAGGGTCCATGTTAATTAAACTATAACAGAGAGTGAATTGTTAATTTTATTTTATTCCTTGAGATCAAGGAGACAAGTGAAACAGTAATTAAAACGAACACCCTCTGCACTCTTATCAAGTTGTTTTGGATGTTTGCTTGTTTGTCATAGAAACACCCAGGTTGCAAGGAAAAGTCTGAATGCAAAGGTTGTATTCATTTATATACATTGTATATAACTGAACATGCTAGCATCAAAATGTATCAATTGCCTTTTAGAAATAGAAATTAACTTGACAGAACCTAGAAACAACGATTTCCCCCCCTGTTATTAGGAGTCAGTATCATTGACAAACACTAGGCTAAATCAGAACTCTTGGACATGTCACACGGCAATTTATGTACTTATAGGAAACCTTTAATTGTGAAACCCTTGTAATGTTCTACCGGGGAAAATTCACATAATGAATTTTAAAAGGCTCCGTCTATTTTCCCTAAGGATGAAATAGATCCTCTTCTTTATTGGGATGGAATCTTCTGCTGCAGGGATACTTGAGGAAACTAATGCTAACCTTCATGATTTTGTTTCTGTAGAAAGGGAGCATCACTGATTCCAGTGGAGCTGTCAGTGAGCCGTAAAAAGGCAATGACATGAAAGTCAGTCCTTCTGTAAGTTTCAAACATGAGCTATCGTGTTAAGAAATTCAAAGAAAGAATATGAGTGCTATAAGACTTCTGAAGGCAATGCCTCTGTGAAACATGTCTAGAGCTATTTGAAATATTGTGGAGGTCACCTCCGCGTGCTGCCCTGGAAGGAGAGAAGACCACTGTCTGCTGTCCAGGGTCAGATAGACAAGACTGTCCAGGAACTTCTCTGCTCCTTACAAACCTAGACTAGTCTCCCTGCACCCTTGCTGAGCATCTGTCACCTTGGGACTACTGCTCACTGCTTTCCCAGCAGCAGGATGGCATAGGAGCATGGCTACCATTCAGCTGTACAAGCAGCTTCTTCCTTCAGGGCAAAAAGGGTGTTTGCTTCCATGGCACTGGCCTGTGAAAGAAATACACTGCTTTTCCTAAAGAGACACATCAGTTCTGTGCTAGCTCTCATACCTGTAGTGTATTACTCATTGATTGTTGATACAATCCTGGATCTCCAATGACATAGCTGATATTTTTTTCCCTAGTTTGTTACATAGGCTGAAAGCTGAAGACCTCTACCATTCTTAGCAGTATTTGTGATTTATCAACAGGACTGAATGAACTTTGAGACCATTCAGACCAGACAGTTTTGAAGTTATGCAAATCTTGCAGATTCAACTCATAAAAATTTGTATAAATAGGGATGTGGTGTGAAGGAGATTGACCAGACAGAGGACTTGCAGGCAGATGTGGGGGACTATAGGGAATCATAAAAGGGTATAACTTATAGGGCAGTTCTCATTGACTCCTGAGGAGTCTAACCTTAGGTGTTCCTTGATTTATAAAAGAGAAGGTCTGATTACTCCTGCCCAAGTACCTGCTGAAGAAGTTTTTCCTGAAGAACTAAAGTCTGATGCTTATTGGTAAATGTTTAGGAGCCTGGACCCCACAGAGATGTCTAACTGGTGGGCTGTAGCTATGCCACAGCCACTACTGCTGGAGAATTCTCGAGTATATACTTCCATTTCATTAACTCAAGACAGAGAAGAGGAACGTAACTGTTGTGATTTTCTTTAAAGAGTAGGATTATTCAAAGATGAGAGTAATTACAAGTTTTCCCTCCAGCTACTCATGTGAAGGCAATTTGGATAAAGCTTTGAAAAATGAGAAAGCAGTATAGCACAGTAGGAACAGAGAGAGGTTATGCACATAATCACTAAACAGTTCAAATTAAAATTTCAAAGAGGTCAATGCATCTAGTCAAAGTCAATCTTCTACCCTCCATATTTTCTTCTACTGCTGATGATTAGGGTGAGATCAGAATTCGGGTGAGATGAAACTTATTATCCTAACTTTGTAACTAAAGATAGCTTAATGGATAAAACTGCTTTGAGAAACCAATGTGTATTTGGATGGATAATTCATACACTATAAAACTATTCATCTGACTAACAGAATTTACAACTGAAGAGATTCAGAGCCTCATTCTGCTTGTATTAAATCAATTATAAAGCTGTTCTGAACTTCAGTGGGAGCAGAATCAGGGCATAAGTCGTGAATATTGCAGTGTAAAATGAAAGATTTTAAAAACTAGTAATGAAGCAGGGCAAGGCAGTCAACTGGCAGCCCATAGCCTGTGGCCTGGGCCATTACACAAGTTGCTCTGCATCTTGTGTAATTCCAAAGGTGACAGGCTTTGTGCTATGAAACAGGGCTTGCACTATGCCCAGTGACTAGCCTTTCTAATGGGTGAGATTTCTTCTTTGTAGTGTTAAAGAATCAGTTTATGCTCTCATCTCTCAGGGGTCACTAAGGCTTTAGGAGAACGGTGGGAGTGGTGAAAAGAGTGTCTTGCTGATTTTAGATGCAGAAGTATATACTTTGCAAAGAATTTTTTAAAATTATTTGTCTCAGACACAACACTACTATGTCTTTGGGGCAGAAATTGGCAACGTAAATCCAGTTACAAGAGCTGACAAACATTGCTGCAGAACTACCCCAGCACTTCTGTCAGGGATGCAAAGAGGTGCACAAGAATGTGGGCTTTTTAGAAATGGAAAGCTTGGATTATGGATCTTCATGCTTGCTACAAAATGCCTGCAGATGTGTCCATTTGCATGAGGTTGAAAAACAAGCCTACAAACTGGCTCTTACTTGATTCTCTTGTTTTAACTGTGAGCCATTCCTTAGGAAAAGGGGGGAGGAAAAGGACTTTTATAAACCTGGAATAAAAACTCCTGTTTAGCAACACTTTCTCCCTTTTTCTCTAATTGTTTTATTTAAAGCCCTCCCTGGACCAAATATGTTTTCTAAAAATGTCAAATTCCCTATCAAAATAAGATTTCTCTGATATTCAGGGCATTGTCTGAGCAGGACAATGGAAAAAGTGACAGCAGAAATAAATGTAGAGTCTTGACTTTCAGAGAGCTGAAGGCAAAACTGTCCCAATATGTTTTGTTTAAAAATATTTTCAAAAAATAATAAGAAATAAGAAAAGTGTACTGAAAGACAAAAAGTGCCAATTAATTTAATAGTTGTTTTGCAAGCTTAGTTTACAGTAATTAGCACTTGCATGCTAAAAACTGCTCAGAGAGATTGGTTACTTTAATGTTAATGTACAGGATAAATTGTCTCTAAACCCTCTGTGTTTTAGAAGAGTGAATGCTCCAAGAGTTTACATCTCTCACCAAGGTGGACAGAGAAGGAACAGCAATGTGGTTTTGCTTATAAACAATCTGGAACTAGAGAGGCGATTAAAAGAATAAATAGGAGCCATTGAAAACGTAATCTAAAAGTTAAACAGCCCTTCTGTGACAAGGGTTTTTAAACATATTTTCACTAGACTAGTGCTAAAGGGAAAAGTCAATTACAGCAAAACTATAGAAGAGCAGACTGCCAAAGAATAAGTTTCTAGAAAAGAAGTAACTGGAATTTGTACATTTTTCAGGCAGGTCCCATGGACATATAATAGCTTAAAGCAAATGAGGCATCTCTCAGCTGTAGTATTGGGTGGTATTTGAAAGCTCTCTCTCTCTGAAATCTAGGAAAAAACCCACAGTGGAACAAACTACCACAGCACATTTCTTCCAGAAAAATCCCCACAAGACAAGCCCTGAAGTTCAATGCAATATATTAGGAAAATAAGAAAACTTTGTGGGCCTTTTTGCAGAGTTTTCTGCGAGAAAGAAAAAGCTCTGAGAAAGAAAGCTCAATGCTATAATGTGCAAAAGACCCATCTTATTTTGTTCTGTGAGAATCTCTAAAGATGGAAACATTTCAGACCTTCCCACCTGTGTTTTGTTTTGGGACAGGGATTCCTCATGCCAGGAGGACAAGATTTGACAGAACAGTGCTGGGCCCAAGACCTCTCTCCATGGTCTGGGCCCAAGGGAAGAGTTCAGGACAAAATTTAGGGGTGATGGCACTGTGGATCCTGGTTCCTTATATGCAGCTTTTGTCCTTCCTTATATGCCTTGTTCTATTGTTAATGTTGTAAAATTAAAACAAAATTTGAATCTAAATTCTTACTGAAATGAAAATGGGATAGGCAATATCATTCATGAATATAGATGAATAATGTCAATATACATGATTTTGAATTAGCCTCCTCAATTCATCTTAATATCTGATTGCCTCCTGGTCAGATATTAAGAGAATAGTGACACGTACCCACTTTAAAAATACTTCTTGTGTTAAGTAACTGTACTAGTTTGAAAGCAAACCATTGGGAGATCCCAAGTCAGAATAACAATTTATTAGGAAAAGTAAGATAAAGGCAGTAATACAAAAACACTGGCTTAAACTGACAGAGTCAGGATACAACCTGACACCCTGTCGGGCGGGGTGGTAGTAGCAGTCCGATGGAATGGTGGCTGCAGTCCTCTTGGAGTGATAGATGTGCTTCTGTAGAAGGCTGTGGTCTTCCTCTGAAGGTCCAGTGGTGGTGTAGAAGGGTCTGGTCTTCCTCTCGGAATCCACTGCACAACGCTGCTTGTAGTGTTCCAAACCTCAGATTATATCCAGCTAGGAATGCTTGGTTCCTCCCCCTGGGCAGAGCATCTCACAATGGGATGATGTAATTTCATGAGTCATGCAGTGAGGCTTGATGCCTCATTAACAGAAGATATCCCCTCGGAGGATGGGATGGGTCATGGAAGAGACAAAGAATATCACCCCACCTGGTTTTAACAGATGGTGATAGAATACCTAATTTTGGTTACATCTTACATTGTAACCTAAGACAGTAACTATTCTATTTTTTCTGGTGTGCAAAAATCTCTTAAATCTCTTATGTAAATTGAGTTTCTTGGTGCAATTGCAGGTCAAGAAGAATTAATCTCCTACATACACATCAGAAGTCTCAATCAAGCTCTGCCATAGAAATGTTTATAGGTATAAAGTCTAGCATGTTATCTTTAGGAGCCAGAGAAATTTAAATCCATAGGCTACATATTCTCTCCAAAGATTTAACTTATTTGTTAGTTGTATGTGATTTACTTAGTTAGCCCCTGAAATTCTTGTTATTCTCCTGGTAGGATACCAGATTATTAAAATTTCTGCTTCCTGACATTTGAAATGCTTTCTTTATTGCAGAAGCAGCTTTAACATTTGTTATTTCACTTAGAAGGGACTTAAAAGTCCAGCAGTGATTTTACAAATAACTTCCAAAAACATCAACTGTAGCATCCAAATGTAAGATAATCAGTGGAAATCAGCTAAGTAGAACAGGTCATAAAGGTACCAATCACAGTGCATATTGACCAAGAAAGAAAGCTGTGAGCTATAAAGACAATACCTTATGACAATTGTACTATAAAGAAAGATGGGAAACCTGATTACAGTCTTGCTTCTTCCAATAGAATAATAATATCCCTGAGTCTGAAAAAGGCATTAAATTAATGTAAAACTAAAATCACATCCAAAGGGCTGTTCAATATACACTGGAAACAGAACCAAAAACACGTCAGAGGAAGTAATATAAAGTGATGATCATGTCAAGCAGATAATTTCATTTTTGTTCATAACCTACTTTTTGGGTTTTCTTTCTAATAAAAAAATGAACCCAAATACTTCAATAAAAAAAATAATAGAGACATTATAAGTCTACAGAACACTTTCCATGAAACTGGACATTATTTTGAGCTTATGTATGTGGAAACTATTACATTCTAAATAAATATTTTACCTCAAATATTTTCTTTTGCAGGCTGTTATCTTGGAGACCAGAAGAAGATAAACAAACATATCTAAAATAGTATGAATGGGCTAAAAAGAACTGCTGTTAAATTCCTTGTAGAGCCTCACCCTTTGCCATGTCCCATATCAACCTTCTGTTGAGAAATGAGATGGCAGATGAGAACTTGGAAGTCTTTTGCTATAAGTCCCATTTGCTATGTGATCACTGTGAGCATCCAGTTTCTTTCTTTCGGCTGAGCAAAACCCCTCCAAAATGATACCATATAGCCTCAATTCTCAAAAGTGTGCTCCATAAGCTCAGCAGAGGGAAAGGTGGGTGAAAACATTTTGGAATGGAGGGAAAACTGGACAGGAGGAAGAGACATTTTATTACCTTATTGTAAATTAGCTCTTAAGATTTCAGGACATAATTTTCAGGTCTCAAAGACGATTAAAAATATTTCTACTTACATTTGTTAAGGTAAATTTGTGGTCCTTTATACAAAGACATAATCTTTTTTGGATGGGTTCCTAATTACTTTGATGTTTGGCCTATCATTGCTTTTACGACCGTGTGACCATTTGCATTGTAATAGCCATACAAAGAATTTTGAGATGAAAATTTGTCAATTATTTCCCTTTCTATTTCTGGGCAACCAATCTAGGACCAAGACAG
Organism: Callaeas wilsoni; assembly: GCA_013398955.1. Classification (NCBI taxonomy): domain Eukaryota; kingdom Metazoa; phylum Chordata; class Aves; order Passeriformes; family Callaeidae; genus Callaeas; species Callaeas wilsoni. The sequence goes on from VWPU01011377.1 coordinate 107,369, forward strand.
TAAATTTACATACAGTCTACAATGCAAGGGAATGTATTGAAATTTATGCAGTGAGAATGCCGATCATCAGCTTTCCACCCATGAATCCTGCTTGGATATAATAGGGAAAAGAGTGGCCTTGTTAGGAATGACCAAACCTGATTATTTGTAGGAGAAAGATTCAGTGTAGTGATATCACCCCCTGCATTTCCAGACCTGTGTAATCTGTGCAGAAATCCTTGCTCCATCCCTTTCCTTGATTCCCTGTTAAAATATTGTATTGCAGGATGCGCTTATTATATGTTTCTACAGACTAGTTAAAACGTAGTTATTGAACTCAAATGGCAAGGTCTGATTGCAAATATTTTCAAGAGTTTAGGCAGGGCAGGCTGGCAGGATGCTGCTCTGTGGTGCCTGACAGTGCTCTCTGTAGGCCAACAACCAAGTGACATAACAAGCTGCATAACACTGCAAACACTCGTGAAGGAGCGGGCCTATGAACATGTCCCTGAAAGGGCCAGACAAGCATCTTTTGAATAGCAATTGCAAATGAGAAAATTTTTCAGAGAAGAGAGGACCCTTTTTATCAGGGAAAGCTTCCTTTTGATGCCTAATAAGAAATAAAAAAATACTTTTCTGAGAATCATTTTTTTGAAGAAAGTGTTTTTTTCCTGTAACAAAAAGCTTTTTTACAAGCTACAATGCCTCTCTCTTATTCTTTTACTGCATCTTTGATTACTTCGATTTTTGTTTTTAAGTCACTGTGACTCATTTTCTGTAGAAATCAATCTATTATGGAAAAAACAAACCGAAGATTTGACAGGGCTTTATACAGTATTAAAGTAAAAGCAAAAGGTTTCTGTGTAAAAAAGAAGAAGTTGTCTGAAATGAACAGGATCCTGGAGAACAGAACAAGAAAATCACCCACAAAATAAAAAGAAAAGGTGCCTTTACCAGCTGGCTATCTCAGATTAGCTGTGCCGTTTACTGTGGCAATCAAAGATATTTCCCTCCGTTGTATTCTGCGTCCCTTTGTTTGAGGCAGAAGCAAATGTGCGCTTGCATCTTACCTCCTTCCCGAATCACAGTCTGATGTTTCAGCTCTGACCCATTTTTATCATCAGTTTAAGCTAAGAAAGCAGGCTAGGATACATATACACATTTCTTCAACTATCCCTGCTGTGTGGGAAGTAAAGACACAGGCCAAGCAATGGAGGGTGGCAATATCTTAAACCTTGAGAGAAAACACAGCCAAGGCCTGTCTTTCGGTGTCCCACTGGCAGCAGGACTGCTGAAGAAAGACTAGCACAACATGCAAAGCAAACTATTCAAAGATTTGTCAAACCCTTTTCAATAACAGGCTGCTTAAAAGATTGCTTTTTGTCTTTCTGGTCAGAAACTCACAGCAGTGCTGCAGAAAACATAGTACTGCTAGAGCAAGGCTCTTATTAAACAACAGAAGAGAAACAATAAAATGTGGGAAAGGAAAAAGTGAGGAATAAATTTTCCATATTTCAAATATTATTCATGTTGATTCAAGGGGTGGGAGCAATGTTATGGAGAGCTTGCTTTCTGGGTTAGTCAAGATCATGAGGATGGAGACCCTGGGCTCTTGAACAGGATAATTTGAGTATCCTAGAAGATGAAGAAAGGGACTCAGAAAGACTGCTCCATTCTGCTCTCCGTTCTTCCTGACACTGAAGTTGAATTGTGGACCGTGGTAGCAATAAGTAATACTATTATTTAGTTTGCCACTTAGTTTTTCACTTCCAGACAGGCTACTGGGTTTTTTTGCGTTACAAAACCACAGCTCTCCTCGCAAAATGAATAGTGTGTCATCACCATTCATGGACTATAGAAATTCAAGTTATTGTTAGGGCTAAGCCAGCTTTTCTGTCTAATTTGCTGACCAGCCCAAGACAGTTTATCTTACAAAGCACATTGCATTTTTGCTGTTTGCGAAATTCATACACCACTGTAAATAAGCAAAGCTAAGCAACTTTGGAAGACAAATTCTTTAAATATTTGTATATATCACACCTTGGTGGAAACAGAGAGTTATGAAAAATTTACCAAGGAGCAGAATGTAAGAATTTTTGTTAGAAATGAGGTCACAGAATCATAGAATCACAGAATGTTAAGGGTTGGAAGGGACCTTAAAGACCATCTAGTTCCAATCCCTGCTTCTATGGATAGGGGCATCTCTCACTTGACCAGGTCTCTCAAGACCTTATGCAACGTGGCCTTGAACACTCCCAGGGTTGGGACATCCACACCCTCCCTGGGCAACTTGTTCCATTATCTCACCACTCACACAGTAAAGAATTTCTTCATAATATCTTACCTAAATTTACCCTCTTTCAGTTTGTACCCATTATTCCTTGTCCTATCACTACAGTTCCTGATGAACAGTCCCTCTCTGGCTTCCCTGAGGCCCCTTCAGATATGGGAAGGTTGTTATAGGGTCCTCACATAACCTTTTCTTCTCCAGGCTGAACAGCTACAACTTTTTCAGCCTGTCTTCATAGGAGAGGTGTGTCTTATGGCCTCCTCTGGACTTGCTCC